>VSMD01036707.1:0-19370 GCA_008750895.1 Mirza zaza
CTTTTCAGACAATCAAACAATGGTGGAATTTGTCAAGACCAAACCTTCTCTGCAAGAAGTTCTCAGAACTTCATTATACATGGATCAATGCAATAGTTGCCCATCAGTGTAAAATCACCCAAAAGATAGAGGTCAGAGCCCAGATACCAAAATGGCTCAAGAGGTAAAAGAGAGCAATAAAGTTCTACTCAACAGGATGAACATAAATCCACCCCACTTATCAATTCTTTCAACAAATGTGAATGGCTTGAACTCACTAGTGAAGAGACAGAGGCTGGTTAAAAGTATTAAAAAACACAGGCCAAGTATCTGCTGTCTCCAGGAAACACATTTAACTCATAAAGACTCATTCAGACTTAAGAAGAAGAGAGGGAAAACAATGTTTCATGAAAATAGAAAGCAAAAGACAGCTGTTGTAGCTGTTCTCTTATCAGATAACATAGACTTCAACAAAAGTAAATAAAGACAAATATGGTCGTTATATAATGGTAAAGGGAACCATTCAATAAAAAGACAAACCAATTCTAAATACTTATGTACCTCACACAGGAGAACCCACATTCATAAAGCAAACCCTACTTGACTTAAAGTGATAAACAGCAGCACTGTAGTAGCTGGGACTTCAACACCCCATTGACAGAACAGGAAAGATCTTCCAAACATAAAATAGACAAAGAAACAATGGGCTTAAACAGAATTCTAGAACAAATGAGCCTAAAAGACATTCTACCCAAAAACCACTATGCTCTTCTCATTGGCTCATGGAACATTCTCTAAGATTGATTACATCCTAGGCCACAAAATATGTCTCAACAAATTAAAAAAAATAGATATTGTACCATGTATTTTGTCAGACCACAGTGGAATAAAATTAGAAATCAACCCAAACAGAAGCACTCATCTACACACAGAGTCATGGAAACTAAACAACCTACTGCTGAATGATAGTTGGGTAAAGAAGGAAATTAAGATGGAAATCAAAAGATTCTTCAAACTATGTGATAAAGGGGACACAAATTATCAACATCTGTGGCATACAGCTACAGCAGCCCTGAGAGGAAAATTCACAGCCCTAAATGCCTCCATCCAAAAAAACAGAAAGATCACAAATCAACAATTTAATGAATCATCTCAAGGATCTGGAAAAGGAAAGATAAACCAATCCTAAACCCAGCAGAAGAAAATAAATAACCAAGATCAGAGCAGAACTAAATGAAATCAATAACAAAGAAATTATACAGAAAATTAATGAAACAAAAAGTTGGTTTGAAAAGATAAACAAAACTGACAGACCTCTCACTAGATTAAGTAGAAGCAGAACAGAAAGGTTTCTAATAAGCTCAATCAGAAACGAAAAAGGAAAATCACAACTGATACCACAGAAATGTAAAATATCATTTCAGAATACTGTAAAAATCTCTATGCACATAAACTTGTATGGAGAAAATGGGCAAATCCTTGGAAGCACACTTCTTTAGGCCCAGAAAGAAATAGAATTCCTGAACAGACCAATATCAAGTATCTAAGGTGAAGCAGCAATAAAAACTCTTCCAACAAAAAAAAGTCCCTGGTTGACCAGATGGTTTCACACCCAAATTTTACCAGAACTTTAAAGAAGAACTGGTACCTATACTACAGAAATTATTCTCTAACATTGAGAAGGAAAGAGTCATCCCCAACTCATTTTACAAAGTCCATATCACTCCTATACCAAAGCCAGGAAAGGACACAACAAAAAAAGGAAATTAGAGACCAATATCCCTTATGAATATAGTTGCAAAAATTCTAAAAAAAAAAAAAATCCTAGCAAGCTGAATTCAGCTTCACATTAGCAAAATAATCCACCCCAACTAAGTTGGCTCTCTACCAGAGATGTAAGGATCGGTCAACATGTGCAAATCTATAAATGTAATTCACCACATAAATAGAAACAAAAACAAAGACCACATGATCCTATCAATAGTCACAGAAAAAGCATTTGACAAAATCCAGCATCCGTTCATGACAAGAATGCTTAACAAAATAGGCATAGATGAGACTCAACCTCAAAATTACAAAAGCCATATACAACAAACCCACAGCCACCATCATACTGAAGAGGGAAAAATTGAAAGCATCCCTGCTTAGACCTGGAAGCAGACAGCACATCCTACTGTCACCACTTCTATTCAACATAGTGCTGGAAGTCCTAGAGCAATAAGACAAGAGAAGGAAAACAAGGGTATCCAAAATGGGGACAGAAGAGATCAAACTATTCATCTTTGCTAATGATATGATCTTATGTCTAGAAAATCCCAAAGATTCTGCCAAGAGACTACTGGAATTGATAAATAAATTCAGCAAAGTCTCAGGTTACAAAATCAGTGTACACACATCAGTAGCATTCATATATGCCAACAACAGTCAAACTGAGAACCAAATCACAGACTTAATACCTTTCATAATAGCAACAAAGAAAATAAAATACCTAGGAATATATTTAACAAAGAGGTGAAAGACCTCTACAGGGAGAATTATGAAACACTGAGGAACAAAATTGCAGAGGATGTAAACAGAGGGAAAACCATACCATGCTCATGGCTCAGCCGAATCAACATTGTTAAAATGTCTGTATTACCCAAAGTAGTCTATAGATTCAATGCAATACTTGTTAAAATACCAATGTCATTTTTTTTTTTTTTTGCAGATCTAGGAAAAATAGTTATTTGCTTTCTATAGAACCAGAAAAGACTCCGAAACAGCCAAAGTGACCTTAAGCAAAAAGAACAAATTGGGAGGTATCACTTCACCAGATTTCAAGCTATGCCATAAGGCTATAATAACCAAAACAGCATGTTACTGGCACAAAAACAGAGACATAGACCTATGGATCAGAACAGAGAATGCTGGTATAAAACCATGCTCATAGCCATCTAATCTTTGACAAAGCAGACAAAAACATACACTGGGGAAAAGAATCCCTAATCAATAAATGCTTCTAGGAAAATTGGATAATCACACATAGAAGACTGAAATGGATCTGCACCTCTCATCACTCACAGAAATTAATTCACGGTGGATAACAGACTTAAACTTAAGACAAGAAACCATAAGAATTCTAGAAGAACATGTTGGAAAAACTCTTTTAGATATTGGCCTACACAAAGAATTTATGAAGAAGACCCCAAAAGCAATCACAGCAGCAAGAAAAATTAACAAATGGACTTGATTAAATTAAAAAGCTTCTGTACAGCCAAGGAAACAATCAATAGAGTGAGTGGACAATATACAGAATGGGAGAAAATATTTGCATGCTATGTATCCAGTAAAGGGCTCATAACCAGAATCTATGAAGAACTTACAACAAATCAGGAAGAAAAAATTAAACGACCCCATTAAAAAGTGGGCAAAATACATGAACAGAAGCTTTTCAAAAGAAGGTAGAGCAATGGCCAATCAGCATATGAACAAATGCACAAAGTCTCTAGTCATCAGGGAAATGGAAATCAAAACCACAATGAAATATCCAGTGAGAATGGCGTTTATCAAGAAGTCTCAAAACAACAGATGCTGGCGTGAATGCAGAGAGAAAGAACACTCATACACCGCTGGTGGGACTGCAAACTAGTACAACCTCTATGGAAAGCAGTGTAGAGATACCTCAAAGAACTAAAAGTAGACCCACCATTTGATCCAGCAATGCCACTATTGGGTGTTTTCCTAAAGGGAAAACATTTTATCAAAAAGACACTTGCTCTGGAATGTTTATTGCAGCAGAATTCGCAATTGCAAAGAGTTGGAATCAACCCAAGTGCCCATCAATACATAAGTGGATCAATAAAATGTCATATATGTATACTATGGAGTATAGTCAGGCATAAAAATTGGTGAATTAATATCTTTTGCAACAACCTGGATGGAACTGGAGACCATTCTTCTAAGCGAGGTATCACAAGAATGAACAAATACCACATGTACTCACCATTAAATTGGAACTAATTGATCAATACCCATGTGTACATATAATAGTAAAACTCAGTGGAAAACAAGCAGGTGGAAGGGGAAGGAGGGGATGGGTAAATTCACATCTAATGGGTACAATGCACACTATCTTGGTGATGGGCACACACATATTTTTGATTGACATATCTTTGATTCTTTTCTGCTTTGATTCAAAGCAGAAAAACAAATCATGTAACAAAAACATTTGTACCCCTGTAGCATTCTGAAACTTAAAAAAAAGAAGTTCTTAATTTGGATGTTGTAAAATTTATCAACCGTTTATTTTATATAGTTTTTTTTCTTTTGGTTTTTAAAGAAATATTTTTCTTCTTCTAGATCAGAAAGATATTCACCCATGTAAAAGTCTTAAAGTTGGCTTCAGTCATTTAAATTCTTAATCCAACTATAGTTAATTTTTATGTTTTGGACAGAGTTAGGTCTGAGATTAACTTTTTTCCCAAGTGGATAATCATATTTTCTGCTTTCATTTATTGAATATTCCTCATATGTCTAGTGATCTGACCTGTCACTTCTGATACCTAGAACATTTCTGTATATATACAATATCTGTTTCAGGGCTTTGTATTTTATTCTGCTGGTTAATTTATTAATTCCAGCACTAGTACCACTATTTCTTCATTGCTGCAGCATCATAATGATTCTCAATATCTGGTAAAACAAGCCTCTTCACTCTTTTTTCTTCCAAGTGTATTGGCTATTCTTTGTTCTTTATTCTTCCATGTAATTTTAGAATTATCATCCGTGAAAATCTTACTGGAATACTGAATAGAATTGCATTAAATATACAGATCAATTTGAGAAGAATTTACATCTATATAAGATTATATATTCCTATTCATGATTATGGTATATGTCTTCATTTGTTTCATTTTTTAGAGACCAGATAGGGCCTTGTGTTTCCATAGTTCTCTTGCCTGCTGTCATAAAAAGCCTTGTCACTTATACCTTGATAGTCATACAATGAGCTATGCACTATAATATTATACATTCCTGTATATTGTCTTAATTCAGTGCCTGATCTTACCTAAGATTATGGTGATGTTTGTCTGACTGATGGCTGAGTCTTTATGTGTGAATTGGAGCCTTCACTGTGACCCACATCAGAATTCGACCACACTGTGAGATCCCTTATCTGAGCCTGGCAGTAAATTTATCAGTGATTTTTACGGGCGTTTGTTTTTACTTCTTGGTAGTCCAGGTATCCTGTGCTTTCTTATTACATATTCTAGTTTCAATCACACCACACCCTCTTTCACCTGCTACCTAATCTACATGATTAACCAGTACTCTACCCTGCAACATTCACCCTTGCCTTTGGTCTTTCTCTTTACTATGTCAGGGGTACCCCCTTCTGAGGGAGCTATGCCTTTTGCCTTTGTTTCCCTTTCATTTAACAGGTACTTTTTGAGTGGAGCTGGCCACTGCGAACCATTACAAATGCGTTCCCTGTGGGTACAGGGCAGGAGCCGTTGCAGTTGGCTGGCTGGAGCTGTGGGTCAACTGTAGGGTCATCTCTAGAACTGTTCCAACCACTGACCCTAGTACCAACACTGACCAGCTCTCAGGATTCATGGCATTCGCCCATGTGTGTTTGATGGCTGGCAGGGACAAAGCATGTCCACATGCTTTCAAGGGAAAGATGTGGAGCTCGAGCCTGAAAGTATTTCATCACTTGCCTGATGTGAGACCTTGGGAATTATTCAGCTTCTCTAAGTCTCAGTTTTCCTTCTTATAAGGTGGGATCAATGACAGCTACCTCAGAGTGTGATGTTATGGTGATTCATGACTTTCCGTGGTTCCTTCTCCCAAGGCTCCAGACAGGAGGCAGCAGGTGCAGCCTGGACAAGCCACTTTCCACCTGTGCCTCAGCGGCTGCAGTGCCAGGCAAGGACAGAGGGAGGGTGGTAGTCAGGGCTCTCCAGAGAAACAGCCAGTGGGTGTGTGTGTGTGTGTGAATAGGGTGTGTGTGTGTGCGTGTGTGTGTTTGCATGTGTCTGTGTGCGTGTGTGGAGAGATTTATTTTAAGGAATTGGCTCATGCAATTACAGGGTCTAAAATCTCCAGGGTGGCCGTCAGGTTGGAGACCCAGGAGAGAGCCAGAAATGCAGACCAAGTGCAAAGGCCATCTGTGGGAAAATTCCCTCTTGCTGGGGGAGGGTCAGCCTTTTGTTCTAGTGAGGCCTTCAGCTGATTGGATGAGGCCCACCCACATTATGCAGGGCAATCAGCTTTACTCACGGTCAGTGGATTTAAATATAAACCTCATCCAAAACCACCTCACAGAAACATCCAGAATGTTTGACCGAATATTTGGGCATTGTGGCCCAGCCGAGTGGACATATAAAGGGAACCATTACAGAGGGGCTTTGGGAAGCTCTTTTTTTTGCAGCGCTTCTATCTCTTCTGTGGTAATTAGGTCATTTTTCAAACATTCATAAACATCAGGGAGAATAGTAATAAACCTCCTCGTCCATCCTGCACATTTTGCAGAGGCAGGTTTGCAGAGCAGGTAAGAGGCCAGGTTTGGAGAGCTGGCCTGGGTTGAACCCTGGCTCTGCCTAGCTGTGTAAACCTGGGCAAGTTACTTACCCTCTCTGTTCTTTAGTCTCCTTACTGGGAAATGAGGGTAAATAGTGCATCTTCCTCACGGGTTGCAATGAGCATTACCTGTTGATTGGATTCCTGTGTATGAAGAGTTTACCTTCCTGTTCCTGCACTGCTCGGCACAGGGGAGTTCCTGATGCTTTGCTGTAACAGGCAGAGCTGTCAGCACCATCCGATTGTTCTCCTCATGCCTGTGTGTGCGGTGTAGGGCAGGCAAGCTGGCAGTTTCCCTGGGTGTTGCCAAAGCGATCTCCAAGTTAGTTATACTTTATTTTTCACATCTTTGCAAATACTTGGTTGATACGGTTACAGATGGGTGTAAGTGGTGCCTTGTTATAACATGCATTCACCCATTTATAGATGATTGAATGTCTTTTTGGATGCTCATTGGCCATTGGCTTCCAAAGCCTTATAGGAAGAGAGCTGCCCTCACATTTGGTGTCTGCTAATGGCAACCTCTTCACATACTTGGGCTGGGAACAGATGGGAAGTGGTCAGGCCCACCTGGGCTTCACGGGCTGTCTGCCCTGCGTCCTGTTGGCCTCTGGTGGCCTTGGTAGCTTTAAGAAGCTGCCTGAGCTCTCAGGAGTCTGGACTAGTTGGGCTTCCCTGATTAGTGACTGAAGTAATATTCTAAATAGGGCACAAGTGCCAGAGAATTAAAAATACTTCTTGTTTTTGAATAAGAAGCTGACATGTTCTCAGGACAGCAGGGCTATATATGGATGAGCAGCTGTCAGCTGCCTCACGGGCTCTCCCAGTGGCTGATGTGCCAAGGGCTCCCCGTTCTCCCAGCTCTCTGCCTTCCCAAGTGCAGGTCTCAGCAGATACAGGCTCAGTGAGGATAGCTATGTGGCTCTGCGCCCTCACTCTGCCCTCCCTGCCCAGCACCATGCTTGGCACAGTGTAGTGTGCACTTGCATTTGTTAAAGGGATGTGTCAGGTGTCTCCAGTGTCCCTGAGGTTCTGGATCAGTCTGGTTCTGGGCTGCACTGGGTCGGGGAGACAGAGGAGGGGAAGACATCTTCACCCTTGTGGGTCTGCTATGGATTTGGTGAAATGACTCAAGCTAGTGGGAGGGCAGTCATCCCTTGCTGCTCTGCAGGATGAGTTAGGGACAGCGGCAAGATCTTTTTTTTTTTAATATTTTTTAGTTTTTATTTTAGCATATTATGGAGGTACAAGTGCTAAGGTTACATATATTGCCCATGCCCCCCCCTCGAGTAAGAGCTTTAAGCGTGTCCATCCCCCAAACGTTGCACATCTTACTCGTGGTTGTATATACCCATCCCCTCTTCCCCCCCTACCCTTCTGACACCCAATAAATGTTACTCCTATATGTCCATTTATTTTGTGCTAACCTCTTGACGACACTTAAAACACTGAATTTTCATCAGTTTTTATGGCTTTGTCATATTCATTTTTGTATCCCCAGCATAATACATGGGTTGTGGACATAGTATGTGCTCAGGGAATATTTACCAAGTGAATAAATAAACCAGTGGAGGAAAGTACAATGATTTTCATCAACTGTGGTTTTGAAATGCTACATTAGTATCTGTATACTAAAAGTTTTAATTCCATAATCTTTTTATGTATGCATAGCTTAGCACAGTCCCTTTAAACAAAAGAACACAGAATCGATATGGCTTCTTTCTCCTGTAGAACACAGAGCTGAGTCTGGGGGGTTGTAAGTGGAGAGACATTTGTTTATACTCCTCCCAGGCCCAGTAACTGCCATGATAATTTCGTGAAAGGGCCAGGTGGTTAAACAAGGATTTTGCTGAGACTTGCAAAATTGAAACACAGGAGAATGCAAGTGCAAAAAAACCCATTAGATTTTACATCTGTGAGTGCTGGTTTGAAAACTTTAAAAAGAGGTGCCGCCTGTATTGTGTAAAAACATAACAACTCAGGGGAGGCTTTATTTTTCTGAGCAATTAAAAAATGCAATTCAGGATAAGGAAAGAAGGGACTTAATGTCAATGAACTTCTGTAAGATCAATTGCTATTAGTACATTAAACAAATTAATGCCAGCATTATCGTTTGACCCTTCATTTTCTATAAAATCTTGAATTGTATCCCTCCAAAAGGTATGTTGAAGACCTAACTGCTGGTACCTGTGAATGTGACCTTATTTGGAAATAGGGTCTTTGCCAATATAATCAAGTTAAAATGAGTTCATTAGGGTGACTCGAATCCATTGTAACTAGTGTCCTCATAAAAAGAGGAAAATTTGAAGACAGACACATACACAGAGGAGAACACCACGTCATGGGACATACACAGGTAGAAGATGCCATGTGAAGAGGGAGGCAGAGATGAGAGTTATGCTGCCATAAGCCAAGGAATGCCTGGTGCCCCAGAAACTAGAAGAGGCAAGGAAGGCCTCTCCCCTAGAGCTGCAGTCCCCAACCCCTGGACTGCAGATCAGTATTGGTCTGTAGCCTGTTAGGAACTGGGCCGCACAGCAGGTGAGCAGCAGGTGAGCCGAGCGAAGCTTCATCTGTGTTTACAGCTGCTCCACATCGCTCACATCACTGCCTGAGCTCCACCTCCTGCCTGAGACATTAGATTCCGCATTATGATGAGTTGTATGATCATTTCATTATGTGTATATTACAATGTAATAATAATAGAAATAAAGTATACAATACGTATAATGTGCTTGAATCATCCCGAGACCACCCCATCCCCACTCTGGCCCTTAGAAGAATTGTCTTCCATAAACCTGGCCCCTGGTGCCATAAAGGTTGGTGACTGCTGCCCTGGAGGCTTTGAAGGGAGCATGGCCCTGCTGACACTTTGACCTCAGACTTCCCTCCTCCAGAACTGTGAGAGAATATTTTTTTTGTTGTTTTAAGCCACCCAGTTTGTGATACTTTGTTACAGCGGCCATAGCAAACTAATACACGTGAGGTAGCTGATCCGTTTCAACAATCAAGCTAATTGTCGGGCATATCCCACAAATGATAAGGGGACTTTCTGGATCATTGGGTGCTAAGCTGTGTGGCAGAATCACAGATGTCCTTCCTCTGTAAGGCCAAATTTATTTAGGAAATCTTTGGCAAACTCTTGACATATAAGCAAGTTTGAGAACTAGCACTTTAAGGACTTGCCAGGTTTGGGGAATGTGGCTGAATGGTGTTCAGGGTCAGGAGAAATTTGGACATGAAGTCAGGAGAAGTCCTCAAGGACCTGCCTCTGTCCTTAGAAATCTTCCTTTAGTGTCTTCTAGTTTCCAATGTGTTTTTTGTCTCATTTGTAAGTTTTTAACCTGAAAAACTCTTACTCAGGACCTTACAGACTGATTGAGGGTTGATGTGGTACCCTGTGTGGTTTATGTCATGTTTTTGTTTGTTTATTTGCTTGCTTATTTTGCTGTTCTTTGCAGTTCTCTGAATATTAACACATAAAAATTCATGGAATCGGCTAGGCGTGGTGGCTCACGCCTGTAATCCTAGCACTCTGGGAGGCGGAGGTGGGTGGACCATTTGAGCTCAGGAGTTGGAGACCAGCCTGAGCAAGAGCAAGACCCCGTCTCTACTAAAAAAATTAGAAAGAAATTAGCTGGACAATTAAAAATATATAGAAAAAAATTAGCCAGGCATGGTAGCTCATGCCTGTAGGCCCAGCTACTTGGGAGGCTGAGGCAGGAGGATCACTTGAGTCCAGGAGTTTGAGGCTACTGTGAGCTAGGCTGAAGCCATGGCACTCTAGCTGGGGCAACTGAGTGAGACTCTGTCTTCCCCCCAAAAAATTTAATGGAATCACCTCTTCAATAAGGATATGAATCAGTTCCATCAAAAACTTTTTATAGTCACACTACTTTTCCTACCTAGGACCCCTGGCAACCATTGATCTATACTCCATCATGATAGTTTCATCATTTTGAGACTGTCATATAAATATAAGTGGACAGTATGTGCCTTCTGAGACTGGCTTCTTTCACTCAGAATAATGACTTTCAGATTCAGCTGAGTTGATGTGTGTATCAGTAGTTCATTTCTTATTGCAGAGTAGTATTTCATTGGATGCATTCTATGAGATTTATCCATTCACCTGCTGAAGGACAATTGGGTTGTTTCCAGTTTTTGGTGATTATGAATAGTGCCACTAAGAATATTTTCTTATGTGATTTTTCTTATTCCTCTATGGTAAACAAACACCCAGGAGTGAGTTTGCTTAGTCATAGGATAAGTATGTGTATGTATTTAACTTTATTAAAACCACCAAACTTTTCCAGAATCCATTTGGAGTTAACTTTTGGGTAAGGTGTGAGGCTTAAGTCAAGTTTTTTTTTTCTGTATGTGGATGTCTAGTTGTTTCTACACTATTGAAAAGACCATCCTTTCTGCATTGAATTGTTTTTGCACTGTTGTTAAGATCAATTGGCCATATTTGGGTGGGTCTATTTCTGTATTTTGTATTCTGTTCCACTGATATGTTTATCTATCCCTTTATAAATGCCATGCTGTCTTGATCACTATAGCTATGTAGTAAGTGTGAAACTTGGTTACAATCATTCCTTCCACTTCTTTTTCAAAATTGTAATTCCTTTGCCTTTACATGTACATTTTACAAACAACTTGTCTTTATTTTGAAAATTCCTCTTGGGACTTTAGTCAGAATTGCCTAAGGTCTATAGACCAATTTGGAGGAAATTAACATTTTTGCTATTTTTAATCTTCTAATCTATGAACACAAGTTATTTTTTCATTTACCTAGGTCTTTGATTTCCTGCATCAGTGTTTTTTTACAGATTCTGTAAAGTTATGTGATCTTTATAACTTATTTCTTTTCTTTTGGCATTATTAGGAATAGTATTGTTTTAAAATTTTTGTTTTCCAGTTCTACATTGCTAGTACATAGAAATACAACAGAATTTTGCACATGGATCTATTATCTTACAACCTTACTAAATTTAATTTTTGGTTCTAGCAATTGTTTTGTGGTTTAATTGGGATTTTCTAAATAGATAATATTGTTGCGAATAGGGAGAGTTTTATTTCTTTCTTTCCAATCTGTATGCTTTGATTTTTTTTTTTTTTCTTGCCTTATTTCACTGGCTTGGGCTTCTAATAAGATGGGAAATAGGAATGGTGAAAGTGCAGATCTTTTCCTTTTCTTGTTCTTAATGAGAAAAGCTTTCAGTCTTTTATTAAGTATAATGCTGGCCATAGGGCTTTTTAAAAATAGATACCCTTTATTAAGTTGAGGAAGTTCTCTTTTCATTTGCTGAGAGATTTTTTTTATTATGAATGAAAGCTGAATTTTGTCAAATGCCCTTTTGTCAAATGCCCTTTCTGCAGCTATTGATGTGATTGTGTGGTTTTCTTCTCTATACCTTTAATATAGTATAATATAGTATATTATATTGCCTGATTTTTAAATACTGAATTAGTCTTGTATTTCTGAGATAAATTCCACATGGCCGTGGCATATTGTTATTTTTATATATTAGATTCAATTTGCTAATATTTAATATCTTCTTAAAGATTTTTTGTGTCTGTGTTCATGAGGGCTATTAATGTGCAGTTTTCTGCTTTTGTACTGTCTTTGTTTTGGTAGAGGGTAATGCTGGCCTCATAAAATGAGTGGTGAGTATACCCTTCTCTTCTGTTTTTTGGAAGAGATTGTGTAGAATTGGTGCTATTTTGTTTTTGAAATATTCAGTAGAATTTTCCAGTAAGATCCTGTAGGAATGGAGATTTCTTTGTTTGGAAGGACTTTACCATGCATAAAATTTATTTAGTTCTTATAAGACTAGTCAGGTTATTGATTTAATATTGGGTAAAGTTTGTACTTATGTTTCACAATGAAATGGTGTTCTATGGTCCCTAAGCTGTTGGGCTTCTGTATATAGAGTTGTCTGAAGTATTGTCTTATTTATCCTTTTAATGTCTGTGAAGTCTGCTGTGATGTCCCATTTAACTTTCCTGATGTTGGTAATTTATGTCTTCTCTCTCTTTTTTCTTTTTTTTTTTTTTGCTAGAGGTTTGTCAATTTTTTTTATGTTTGCAAAGAACCAGTTTTGGTTCCATTTATTTTATGTGTTGTTTTCAATTTCTTTGATTTCTGATCTTTATTATTTCATTTCTTCTGATTGCTTTGTGTTTAATAATATGCTTTTCTTTTTCTAGTCTTTTAAGATGAAAACTTAGAGTATTGGTTTGAAATATTTCTTTTTTTAAAAAATAAATATTTCAATAGTACAAATATCCCTCTGAGCACTGTTTTACCTGCATTTCACAAATTTTGAAATGTGCATTTTCTTTTTTTATATAATTTAAAATATTTTCTAACTTTCATTTAGATTTTCTTTTTGACCCGTGGATTATTTATGTGTATTTTCAAGTGTTTGGAGATTTCGTATTATCTTTCTGTTATCGAATTCTAGTTTAAGTCCATTATGGTCAGAAAACCTACTTTGTATGATTCAATTATTTTAAATTTATTAAGATATGTTTTATGATATAGGATATGGCTTTCATGGGAAATGTTTCATGTGCATTTGATAATAAAGTGTATTTTGCCATTGTTGTGTGAAGTAGTCTATAAATAAAATTTAATAAGTTGATGGGGTTATCTAGTTCTTCCATATTCTTGCTGATTTTCTGTCTTACTGATTCTATCCATTAATGAGAAAATTGTGTTGGAGTCCCTACAATTATGAATTTATTTCTTATTTCAGTTCTTCTAGTTTTACTTCACATATTTGAACTTCTGTTTTTATTAATAAGTACTTATACATTTAATATTTTTATATTTTCATAGGGAATTGGACTTTTTGTCATTCTGCAATGTTCCTCTTTATCCATGGTAATTTTCTTTGTCTAATATCTTATTTGTTTGATATTAATAGAGCTACTCCAGCTTTCATTTGATTAGTATTTACATGATATGATGTTTTTTCATCCTTTTATCTTTAATCTACTTACATCATTATATTTGAAGTAAGTTTCTTGTAGGTAGCATAAAATTGGTTCCAGAGTTTTTTCAAAATTTATTCTGACCATGTTTTTTGGTTGTTAAATTTAGACTTTTTATGTTGAATACATTTATTAATTTGTTTAGATTTAGGTCTTCCATTTTCTTGTTTTATGTTTCTTCCCTCTGTTTTTTCCCTTCTGTTAACTCTTTCCTGCCTTCTTTTAGGTTCTAAGAACATTTTAATATTCCTTTTGGATTTATATATTGTGATTTTAACTCTATTTGATTATTTTTTATTATGGTTGCCTTGGAGATAATGATATACATACTTATCTTTTTGAAGTATACCGAGAATTGATCATTTACCATTGCAGGTGGAATGTAGAATCTTACCACCATGTATTTTCCTTTACTCTGTACACATTGAAAACCTGATCAGACTGTATTATGATTTTTACTTTTAATTGTCAAATATATTTAAGATAACTCAATAGAATAGTCTATTATATATAGACTTGATTGTGTTTGAGATTTTTTTTCTTTGTGTCTAGTTTTTGGAAGTTTGATAGTAATGTTTCTGAACATGGGTTTCTTTTGGTTTATTTTGTTTGGGGTTTGTGGAGCTTCTTAGATCTATAAGTTTTTGTCTTTCACCAAACTTGTGAAGTTTTGCTCATTATTTATTCAAATATTTTTTCTTTCTAGGATTCTGATAACAGAAATGTTTGACATTTTGTTTTTGTCTCACAGTTCCCTGAGGCTCTGTTTGTATTTATGAAAAACTATTTCTTTCCCTTATTCCGATTGAATCATTTATATTGATGTGTCTTCCAGTTTATTGATTCTTTTCTGTGTCATCATTGGTCTTCTATTGAGCCCATTCAATGCAGGCTTTTTTGGTTGTTGTTAAATTTCAGTTATTGAATACTTCAGCATAAAATTCCTGTTTGGTTTTTAAAAATCTCTTTTATTTCTTTGTCTAGACTTTCAAATTTTCCATTTCTTTTAAGAATATTCACGACTGCCTGCTGGAACATTTTTATAATAGCTGTTTTAAAGCCTTTGCCAGAAAATTACAACATCTATGTTATCTTTGGGTTGATGTTTGTTTATTATCTTTTCCCATGTGAGTTAAGATTTTGCTAGCTCTTATTCTGAGTAATTTTGGATTTTATCCTGAAAACTTTTAATATTATGAGACTCTTGGTTTCATTTATATCCTGTGGAGTATGTTGATATTTTGCTTTAGCAGATTGGGTTCAGGCCACAAGTTCTAGCATGTCGTCTGTGAGCTGTTTCCAATGTCAGCTCAGGTTTCAGAGCATTTTCAGGGCTCTTCGAATGTTTCCTTATATGTGCCACCCAGTGGCCAGTCTGAAACCCAATGGTAATCTGTCTTCAGATTTTATTCTCAGTTTTTTATATGCTGATTAGGATCCTTTCCATCTATGAGCATCTCAGAGGGGAGCCCAGGAGTTCAGAAACAACTTGGTAACTTGGTGGAGCTGCTTTCCTGAGATCCTCCCTCTCTGTGCAATCCTCACTTTTTTCCTATTCCAGGGCACTCCCCTTTGATCCTTTGGTCCTGTGGCTTTTGAAATCTTGCTCTGCTACTTGCTTCTGTGGATGCACCTGCCTCCAGGCCCAAGGGGCAAGGAGATTAGAAGTTATAAACTTGATAAACTTATAGCCAGTTTGGTGTAGTTTGAATTTTTGTTCTCTTCCCTCATCTGCCTGCTATTTACTTGTCAAATTCCTTGAATGCCCCATGCATTCTGTCCAGACTTTATGAGTACATTCAGGGTGAGAGTCATGGTAGTGTGTTATTGCTCCATCATACCTGGCTGGTGCTTCTTAACCAGATGTGTACATCTAAATCAGCTAAGGAACATTTTTTCCCTTGCATAGTTTTTATAGAGTCCTCTAAGTGGGGTTCACAACTCTTCCTCACCCCTTAGGCTAGAGACCCTCGAACAGGGTAGCTATGGTGGGAAAGTACCTGAAAACTAAGACAGAGCCAACAGATGGGGAGGAGGGACATTCACCTGCTCACTAGTTGGGGACTTGTCATCTAGCCAGCATATTTATAGGACACTTGGTCTACTCAGAAATGAAATACAGGATAGCTGGTTGATGGTCATTCCATCAAAGTTCCATAACTAGTGATCTATTATTGAAAATCACTTTTTTCCTCAAAGACGCCTCTAAGTTGAATTTATAAGAGAAGCTTCAATTTTCTATGGGTGCAGCATTGTTCTCTGGATGCAGGGTTTTGCTTCTGGAAAATCACTTTTAAAATAAAAATCTTTAAGCCTAACATGAAAATAAACGAAAAGAACATAAAACACAAATATATGTCTTTAAAAAGTTTTATAGTAAGAATGGGAAGCCCGACAGGGTCTATGAAGGTTAATTTTATATTTGCAGTTGTTTCAGCCAGGTCTGGGCTGGTGGAAATGTTTAAAAATATAAGCCCAATGGCATTTGGACTGAAGATACTGTCTTCTCTTCTTAACAAATCTCCCAGATTAGGTACTTTTCATTGCTGCAAGAACCTTTAAGCTGAATTCTAAAGTAGAGAATTCTGGTTCATAGAATGATCTCTTTTTAAAAATCACAGGCCACCTTGCCTACTCTTACATGGGCAGCTGGACATAAGGTTCCAGCCGTGGTTCGCGGACCATCAGGTGACCATTGGGGTGACCAAGCATTCTGTCCACTGCCACAATTATGCATTCATGTGCTGAGTATCTAACAGTTCACCAGTAGGTAGCAGGGTGTGTGTACCTGGTGATCTGACCAGAGTAGACCTCTATGTCTTCATCTCAGGTCTTCCCAGTCTCTTCTGGGTTTGGTCAGTTTTATGTTATCACAGGAGTGGGCAGCAGGGCTCTGTGTGGTCTCCAGCATCTGATTCCAGGTGTGTGACTTAAGGGCAGGGATGTTGGGTGCTGAGACTGCAGTTATTGGCTATCACTGGCTGGATTTTAGACAGTTTCAATCTTGAGTCCACTTGATGCCAGGCCAGCTGCGTCCCCTGGAAACCCCCCTGCCTTGCCTCTGTCTGCCAGTGGATGCTGACGCTGTGGGAGCTATAGGACAGCCCCTACAGGCCAGGCCGCCAGGCTGTGGGTCCTCGCACAGCATCTGTGAGCCCAGAGAAAGGGAGGGTCTGTTTTCTTGAGCTGGAAGAGCTATGTGGGGGCATTGGGTCAAGCCTCCTTCTGGGTCCAGTTTGCTCATTTTTCTTTCTTGTTGTTTGGTGGGTTAAAAAATTGAAGCAGCTCTCAGCTCCTGGCTCAGGAAGTGTTTGATTAGCTGGTTCACCATGGAAGCTGGCCCAGCAGGTGAGAGTCCGGTGAGGTTAAAAGTCGTGGCCTCCATCTCTACGGCGGGGCTCCTGCTCTGTTTCTGGACTGGTCGCTGCGTGGGGCAGCTGCCAAGCAGGGCTGGGCGCACAACTTCTGTGTCAGGATGCCATGCAAGGAGACATCATCTGTGGAATATTCTCAACAGTGGAAAGGGGTCCCTGTCTTTGACTTTGGGTGAGTCTTTTACTTTCCAAGCCACAATTCTCTTGTTTTTAAGATGGGTACATAAATCCTCTTTCATGATCTGTTTTCTGTCTTTATCTTAGCACATGTCACTTGATTATTTGTTGGATTCCTTATTTTATTGTCTGTTGTCTCCTTTAGTGAGTCATTAGGCCAGATGATTTCTGCACTGGTCACAGTTGTCCCTCCCGAGCCTAACACAAGGTCTGCATGTGTTAGGCTGCTAATGAATATCTGTTGGGGGTAAGAATAAAATTCATTTTATATACTGACTTACAGATGCCACTGTGAAGGGCTATTTCTTCCTGGGTTTAGGCACCGAGTAGGAAGATACTTTGACCTCTCTGCTGAGCAGAGGTGAGGGTATTGTGAAGCTAATGACACCTGAGTTTCAGGGCCATTTGTTCCATGGGTTCCCTCTAAGGCAATGTGATCAACAAAGTCATGTGTTTTTGAAAAATTTGCAAAAGTAAGTGTCGTCTTGTGTTTAAACTGCTATAACAAAATACCATAGACTGGGTGGCTTATAAACAACAGGAGTTTATTTCTCACAGCTTGGAGGCTGGGAAGTCCTAGATCAAAGCACTGACAGATTTAGCATCTGGCGAGGGGCCTATTTCCTGGTTCATAGACGACTGTCTTTTTGCTGTAACCTCACATAGCCAAAGGGGCAAAGGAGCTCTTTGGGGCTCTTTTATAAGAGTGCTAATCTCATTATGAGGACTCCGCCCTCATGACCTTACATGATAGCAGCCTCTTGGAGGTTAGGATTTCAACCTATGAATGTTGCGGAGACACAGTCCAACCCTGGCAGTAAGATTAAAACAGTGTTCTCTGTTTTCTTCCAAATAGAACACCTCTGTATCAATCATGTTTTTTTGTCTCCTGTATTTTATGGTGCTTTCACATCTTGGGGCACTGCCAACCAGGGAGAGACTGCTCCTACCAGGGAAGGCTCATTCCTAGAGACAGCAGCTAACTCCCCTACAGCACAGCTTTCATATTGCAAACCAACCCATCCAAAGCCACAGCCCAGCCACCTCCTCCAGAGCCACTTTTCCAGGGCCGTAACTACCCCAGGGCCAGGCAGCAGCCAACTCAGACAGCCCCTGACACCCCAGAGCCCTGAGCCCCCTGGAATTATCCACCCACCCATCCACCCACAGCAGCTGGTCCTAAACCTGCTCACTCTGCCTCACCCATTTCTTCCCCCAAAACCACAATAAAGGCTCATGACCATGTCTTCCTCCTGCTGCTCCTGCCCAGCTGACCGACCTGGGGCTTCCCGTGCAGCCTGCAAGGAGTCGGTACCTCCTGCCCTAGGGATCTACGAGGGCAGCAGACTTCTTCCTTCATGAGAGTCATTTCTGTGTCTGTGTGTCTTGCTACACCTCATTAATTTGAAATCCCAGGTACACATTTAGAAAACCTCCCAAGTTGGATAAACTTGGTCAGAGTGACCTCTGCCAGGGAGTCCCCACAGGGCCCCTTCACCCACATCCACGTGTGTCCTGGGGACACAGCCCAGGCCCAGGGCCTCCTCAGCACGGAGCCACCCAGCCCCTGGGCACCTTGAGTGGGTCACACTTTCTCTGTGGATGTCATTGTCATTCCCCAGCCCCCAGCCCTCAGCCCCAGGGATGCGGGAAGGGGGGGGGCAGACGTCCAGAAAGTGCAACAGTGTCACTTTCCTTCTTGTAAATAGTTCATGTGATGATGGAGCCTCTGCCACAGTATCAGAGCTTCTGCGCTGAAGAGCCTGAGGAAAGCCTCCCTGCATGTTTACTTCATGCATGCATGCATTCATTCATTCATTCATTCGTCCTTATGTTTCCTTCATGCAACATTTATTGAACTTCTGCCAGGCTCTGTGTGAAGGGCAGGGGACACCGAGCCGGGTTAGGCCGCCTGTGCCTTCATCTTCAGACAGGTCAGTCAGCGATGGGGCCTCCGTGTGGCAGATGTGGCCGCGGAGGGAGAGTAGTGGTGGGTGTGAGGGGGTCGCCCACATCTGGCAGGAGGGTGTGAGGGGGTCACCCACATCTGGCAGGAGGGTGTGAGGGGTCACCCACATCTGGCAGGGGGGTCAGGGGGTGACCCACATCTGGCAGGGAGTGTGAGGGGGTCACACAATCTGGCAAGGGGGTGTGAGGGGGTCACCCCCATCTGGCAGGAGGGTGTGAGGGGGTCACCCCCGTCTGGCAGAGAGGTGCGAGGGGGTCACCCACATCTGGCAGGAGGGTGTGAGGGGGTCACCCACATCTGGCAGGAGGGTG
>VSMD01036711.1:0-28380 GCA_008750895.1 Mirza zaza
TAGAGCTGGAACCCATACTACTAAGTGAAGTATCCCAAGAATGGAGAAACAAGAACCACATATACTCACCAGCAAACTGGTATTAAATGAGCAGCACCTAAGTGGACACATAGGTACTACAGTAATAGTGTATTGGACAGGGGGACGGGGGGTGGGGGGATGGGTAGATACATATATAATGAGTGAGAAGTGCACCGTCTGGGGGATGGTTATGCTGGAGACTCAGACTTGTAGGGGGAGGGGGGAAAGGGCAGTTATTGAAACCTTAAAATCTGTATCCCCATCATATGCCGAAATAAAAAAAAATAATTAATAAAAAAAAATAAAAAAAAAATAAAAATCCAAATGCTAAAAAAAAAAAAAGAAAAAAGAAATTAATTTGCCAACTAAAAATACATAGAAAAAAAAATTAGCCGGGCATGGTGGCGCATGCCTGTAGTCCCAGCTACTCGGGAGGCTGAGGCAGGAGGATCGCTTGAGCCCAGGAGTGTGAGGTTGCTGTGAGCTAGGCTGACGCCACGGCACTCTAGCCTGGGCAACAGAGCGAGACTCTTTCTCAAAAAAAAAGAAAAGAAAAAGAAAAGAGCATTTCTTATTTGGTTTGCTAGTATTTTGTTGAGTTTTGTATCATGCTCATCAGGGATCCTGGCTTGTAATTTTTTTTTTTAATTAGTGTCCTTGCCTAGCTTTGGTTTCAGGGTGATGCTGGCCTCCTAGAATGAGTCCGGAAGTGGTCTCTCCTCTTTAATTTCTGGATGAGTTTGAGAAAGACTGACATTAGTGCTTCTTTATATGATACGTTTGGTGGAAATCTGGGCTTTTCTTTGTTGGGAGGTTTAGATCATTGATTCCATCTTTGTGCTCTTTGGTCTGTTCTTATTCTCTGTTTCCTCGCAATTTGCGCTCAGTTGGTTGCACGCTTCCTCCCAGTGGTCCGGTCTGCTGGCACGTGTCTCTCACCGTCCTTCTCAGCTCCACGGCACCAGCTATACTGTCGCCTTCCCATTCTGATTGCATTTGCTTGGTTCTTTTCTCTTAGAAAGCGTGGTCAAAGATTGGTCAAGTTTGCTTATTGTCTCAAAAAACCAACGCTTAGTTTCGTCGATCTTTTCTCTCACCTTCCTAGAGTCTATTACGTTTATTTCTGCCCGGATCTTTATTATTTCCTTCCTTCTGCTAACTTTGGCCTTAATTTGATCTTCTTCTGGTTCCTTGAGGCATAATATCAGGGTGCTTATTTGAGATGTTTTTTCTTTGCCGATATAGGCGTTTATTGTCATAAACGTCCCTCTCAGGACTGCTTTTGATGCCTTCCATAAGTTTTGGCACGTTCTGTTTCCATTTCTGTCTGTCTCAGGGTATTTTCTAATTTCCCCTTTGATTTCTTCGACACATGGGTTGTCCAGGAGCGAAAGAAAGCACTTTTGTTTTTCAAAAATTAAGCTTTATTGGGAGAGAGAAAGAAAAGTTTTCTAGGAGTTCCTGGGGCTAAGCTCCCCCGCACTGGGATGGTCTGATGTGTTAGGAATCGGCGCGGAAACACATTTTCGCCGGGAATCACAGAGTGGGAAGAGCAAGAACGCAAGGATACGTCCCGGCACATGTGAAGGACACGTGTCCTAGCTCCGAGTCGGGGAGGAGGGTGGCGTGGGGGCAGAACAGTCATCTGCCCCAACAGCCCCACGGGTCTGAGACCCGGGACTGTCACCCTCAATGGCGAACAGGACTTTGTGGATGATTAACAGCAGGCGTCCTCAAACTATGGCGGGTGGGCCGCATGCGGATGTTTTTGCCTGTTTGGTTTCTTTACTTCAAAATAAGATATGTGCAGTGTGCATGGGAATTTGTTCAGTTTTTGTGCATGGGAATTTGTTCAGTTTTTTTTAAACTATAGTCCGGCCCTCCAACGGTCTGAGGGACAGTGAACTGGCCCCCTGTTTAAAAAGTTTGAGGACCCCTGATTAACAGTCTCGAGGTGGGAGATGGTCCCGGGTGGCCCAGCCAGGCCCCGAGGACTCACTGTGGTTTCTACAAACCAAGAACCTTTGTCAGTTCAATGGACCAGACCAACGGCTGCAGGAGAAGGTGCCCAGCGTCACTGGTTTGAAGATGGACGAAGGGGCCTTGGGCCAAGGAATACAGGCAGCCCCTAGAAGCCTCTAGAAGCTGGAAAACAGGGAAATTAATCCTTTTCCAGAGCCTCCAGAAAATATACAGCCCTGATGACACCTTGGTCTCGGCTCAGTGAGACCCACGTCAGGCACCTGCTGTCCAGAATAGTGCCTTTGTGCTGTCCTAAGCCACTAAGTCTGCGGTGATCTGTCACAGCAGCCACAGGGAGCTGACACAGCCAGGAAAGAAAGAGTTTAGCTTGGAGGATGCTTCTCTCCCTCCCGCCCTCAACCCTGGAGTCCAACGTCCTGGGCTGGGGCTGTGGACGGCAGGTGCGCTGGGTAGAAACGCCCACGGCGTCGGACAGGCACAGATCTGCTCCCCCGTGTGGTTCGGCGTCCCCAGTGGAACCCACGACCCCTCCCAGACCACGCGGAGAGCCAGGTCTCACACTCAAGTCAGGCGAGCCAAGGCCTAATCACCAAGAAGAAGACTTTCCACCCGCTATGGGAGCTGTCCCGGGCCCCATCCACCTCCCATCCGCAGCACGCTCCCCTTTTGGTCCTCCCCTAGCCCCACGGCGACGCTTCAGGGACTTGCTGTTGAGGAAGGAGGAGCCACACGGGAGCATCGGGGACTCCACTCGGGGCAGGCCTCACCCCGGCCTCTCCCGAGCAGACGGGAAGGAAGCGAGACGTGGGCACTGCAGCCTCTGGGGAGAGGAGCCCAAAGGCCCTGGGGTAGGGGTGCTCTTGGAATGTTCCAGCAATAGTGAGGATGTTTCGTACACAGCTGTAACCCTAGAGCCTTGAGCGGGTGCCTGACACTTGATATCACTCGGTGATAACAAACACTTGCAGAACAAATACCCGAAGCTCGGGCACTTAGTTAACATCTGCTGAACGAGGTGCATGAACATGGCTTTCTAGAATCTGGAATTAGCGAAGGGACGGCCAGGCCTGGCCCTCGAGTCCTCAGGGCCTTGAGGCGGCAGCAGCGACACAGATGTGGCAGCAGCACTCAGGTACGTTAAAAGGCAAACCCCAGGGGCAGCCTGAATTTCCCAAACCACACGGCAATTACCGCAAATAGATGAAGATTAAATCGTATTAGTCTTTCCGCTGAGGGATCCAAAAACGGATTGTGCTCCCTGCAGACACAGGGACCGAAAGCCGGTGGCTGCAGAGCTCCGCGACAGCGTTTGCACCACAGGGCGTGCGGCCCGGACCCAACCCCCGCTGGGGAGCAGAGGGCCGGCGTCCCCCGTGCGGCCGTCACTGCCGAAATTGAGTGTCCTCGTGCCTGTTTGGAAACACACAGCTCAGGGAAGCAATCTCAGCAGTGTTTTCGGGTGTCAGCGTCTAATTTACTGGTGCCCTCACTCTCAAAAATAGCTCCGTGCCCGGTAGCGGCGGCTGGACATTTTCCCACCGAGATTCTTTGTCCGTGGAGGCGCCACACGTGCTCTGATTTCACCATCAAAGGTTATTTTCAAGTGTATAACTGGGGTTTTCCTCGAGTAATTCTTTCTCCAACCCCCGGCACGGATAGGCTTAGAAATGCCTTTCAAAGAAAAATGAACGTAACAGAGAGTGGCAGATCCATTTGCATAGGTTATCGGCGAACACGAAAAATATGGGAAGTGAGATGAGAGTAGAAAGCGCGTATCGTCTTATCATCTCCGGGCTGAAGGGGCAAATCTCACTGGGAGTCCGCCCCAAATGCCACGGCTCCCGGGTGCCGATGGCTGTCGGTGGTCCCGGGCGCAGATCTGAGAGCGATTCACACCAGAGAACCACCCTCTCCGTGCTCAGTGCCTGGAGGACGCAGCCCTCGGTCCCGGTCTCGACGTGATCCTGCGACAGCTGCTCAGAGGCCAGGAGGGGGCTGCCAGGTGGCAGCCGCTGCCTGAAACCGCCAGGCTAGCCTGTCCTGGGCTGCGGTCACACGTGACCACACGCTGAGTGGATTGAAAGAACAGAGAGGTGTTTCCGCTCAGCTCTGCAGCCCAGAAGTCTGATCTGCGATGCTGGCGGAGCCCTGCAGGCCCGGGGGACGTCCCTCCTGGCCACTCCAGGTCTGGAGCAGCTGCTCTCAGGAGGAGGTGAGATGCTGTGCAGGTCTTTGCACAGTACCCTCAGGCCGAACGGCCGTCGAGGCAGAGGGGACAGCAGCCTGCAGAGGGGACAGCAGCTGGAAGGCCAGGAGGTGGGACTGTGCAGTCCTGGGGGTGGGAGTGGACGGTGTGGAGTCCAGAGTCCGACCACGAGCACCTCGTGGGCCAGCGTGGCCCTTGGGACGATCTCGTCCCAGCGCGAGGTGGCGCACGGGTGCTCTGACCGCAGCTGGGGGTGACATGCTCCAGCGTCCTGCAAGGGGGGCTCCCCATGGGCACACCTGCAACCCCAGTCACAGCAGACAGGTCTCACACTGCCCCTCCCTGCCTCCCTTCAACATCCTTGGGACACTGGAGGTCACCATTCGCCAAACACACCTTTCTATTATGTTTAAGGAAAAAGATGGGGATGCAAAGGGTTTTGGAGGCAAACTTGGCACATGGCTCCGTCTCTGCCCCGAGAGACATGGCTGGATTTGCTTCCCGAGTGTCCCAAGGACAGGCCCCCTGGGTCTTCCCTGCCCATCCGGTGCCCAGCCCCCGGGAACGGCCACAGCGCTGTCCCGGGCGCAGTCTGCCCAGGGGATGCAAGCCCACGCTCTGCGGCGGTCCTGACCTCCCCTGCCCGGCTGTCCTCTGCTTGAGGCTGTCACTGTGTGGCGGCAGCTCTGCCCCTCCTTGGCTTCCTCTCAGGGCCGTTCCCAGCACGGGGAGAGGAGAGGACATGCCTGCCCCATAGAAGATCAGCTCGGCAGCCTGGGAGAGGGAGCCTGAGCTTTATGAATTCATCCATCCTCTCGCTATGCAAATTCGAGCCTTTTGTGGGGCGGGTGCAAGGTCCCGGCGAACGTAGGCTTCAGAGGGATGGAATTATAATTTCCCGAGCACAGGAAGCAGCTTTCTTGCTCAGGTGCTGGAAACAACAGGGAAAGAGAGACAACGGGGGCTTCGCCGAGTTTCCGCGTGGGCGAGGCCGCCCTGCTCCCCGAGGGCCCCGAGCTGCTCGAAAGCTGAAGTCACGGCGAGAATTTACTTTAAGTGACAGAAGCAACATTTTGATGGGGAAGAAAACCCCGTGATCCTGTAGACTAACGCCCTGCCTGCCAGCACCGAGCTGAGTTAGCTCACTCTGCCGCCCCGAGCTGGGAGGGGGGCGCTCTGTGGACCCAGGTCCCGGATTCCCAGCCACGCCAGGTGCTGGCCGGGTGAAACCGGGCCTGGGGGGTCACGTCCCCTACACACATGGAAGGGAGTGGCCTGGGCCTGCCCAGCGGCCGGAGGGGAAGAGGGAGGGCGGACGGGTCTGTCCGTGTTCGTTTCAAAGGGTCATTTGTTTTTCTTTCAAATCGTCCTAAGACTGCACTTCTGGGCTAAATGTGGGTTTGGAGCTATGGTGCGTTGAAGGATGAGTGTCCGTGGCCTTTTCGGCAGCTAATTAGCGTTCCGCGTCTGCACGGAACGGGCGACCTTCCGTCGAGTGTAGCCACCCTCGCTCCCAGCTTGCTCCGTGTTCACATGGGCGTCTCCGTGGCTTTGGATCAGCCCCCACCCGCCCGGTGATGGGAAGGCTCCACTCCTACGAGCGCCCGGCCAGCCCGGCCGAGTCTGCCGGGCCAACAGCCGCTGGGAGACAACTCGTCTTGGGCCCTGGGTTCACTGTTCACTGTTCACAGGGGTTTCGTCTCCGATATGAGGAGCTCGTTAGATCCTTTCAGACGCACACCCTCAGAAGTCCTCAGTGTTATTAGTGTGCCTCGTTCCTTGTGTCTCAATTAGGAGATAAATGCTGGAAGCATTAACTTCCAAATAAAGTAAAAGTGATGCATATTCATGTAATGTTAATTAAAGACATCCTGAGTTCATTATTCTCAATTAAAAAAAAAAAAAAAGGACTGATACTCTTTTCTTCTGCACCCATTTTGGCTGCCCAAGGAGTGGAAAGCATGTGTGAAAGCGTGCGCACGTGTGTGTGCGTGCGCACTCGCGCGCACAGGTGGGCACAGGTGTGTGAGGTTGGAGTTTATCAGTCTTCAAGGGCATACTTAGAGTCATCACCCAGAAGCTCTTGCTGGCCAGGTATGTCTTACAGAGCGGATGGGGGCGGGGGGGACTCATTTCTGCCGGGTGACAGTGATCAGAATCAGATGCCGAAAGGCCTTCACGAGCTGCCTTAGAAAACACTGATAAACTAAGGAAGGTGTTATTTAGCAACTAGAAGATAATTAGGAGGCAATTACTAGACAAAAAGAAACCCCGAGTACACAAATAAACCATTAGAATCTAGTCCAAATTTATGGTCATGCCCGAAGAGTCTGTTTTAATACCTGTGTGGTAGGAACGCATTAGAAAATCCAAATTAATGCCTAATTTGCAGGACTGACCTACTTATTATAGAAATGTGAGTGGATGTCTGGTCGCCCTGTGTAATCAGAGAAGGCTGCAGATCTTTCCCTCTTCATCAGATTCCGAGATAGTGCGATAGAAAAGTTTTACTGCATTTTCCCCAGAGCCCCTGACGCTGCAGCTCCTGCACAGACGGGATGTCTGAGACCAGAGCCACGCAGCGGCCAGGGCAGCAGGTGGTCAGGGCCTGATGTTAGGAGAGGGATGCCGGGGTTCCCGCCCTGCGGCCCCCTTGGTCCTAGAACCAGTTCTCAGCATGAGCTAGGTTGGGGGACGGCAGCACCTCGGCCAGCCTTGGGCGCCCTTCCACTGTTTAAACCTCCAAGGGCCGCATTTTCCCTAAGTCCTTCTCATCCCATCCTTGGGTTTATCCACCAGGGTCCAGCCATCCTCTCAGAGCCAGGCACGGCCCAAGCTGGGGGTGATGCACCCCGCTCACCCCCATACCCCGCTCTGTCCTGGGAGAAATCTCTCAGAGCGAAAGCTTTGGGCCAGAAGCTCCAGGGCATCCTCTGAAAATCGTGGGCGAGGGGGCGGCCTCAGCCATGGTGGCTGCTGGACACACCCTTGGGATACTTCCAGAAGTGACTCTGGTGGGGAGGGGGTGGTCAGACAGGAAGCAAAGCGAATGAATCAGGGCATAGAGAAACTTCCAACGGCTTCATCATGCTCGTTCAGAGTGAGTCTACAATGGGGCAATGCGTGTGGATGCCTGTGAGTCTGTGTGCACATGTGTCTTCACATGTGTGCAATGTTTGTGTCTGTGTGAGTCTGTGTGTGTCTGTGTATGTGTGTAGCGTGAGTCTGAGTTTCCATTTTGATCAAAGAGCTACCCGGGCCTGTGCATTTGAACAGGCCATGAATAAGCGATCGCCCTTGGCTGACTCCTGTCTTCTCCCAACACGGACAAGGCTCTGGGTTCTCAGGAGAGGGACGGGATGGCTGGCGTGTCCGCAGCGCTTAGACAGGTGCCCCCGGCTTTCAGGGACAGGGGTCCGAGCAGCGCTTGCTCCTCTGAGTGCCAAACGTTCTCTCCGACTCCTACGTCCACGTGAAGAGACGCCAGCGTGGCAGTCGAGGTCTGTGTTCCTCCCTGTCGGGCCGTTCACCGTGCGCCACGGCATCTGCCGGTGTGGACAAAATCCCCGACAACTCGCCTCTCCAGCCACTGTCCCCTAGCGCGATTCTGGCTAGGTCCACCAGCCTTGCCACGGGGGTTCAGCTGGTTGCTGGAAGTCCCCTGGGAAGATTTCTAGCAGGAAAGCATCGGGTGGCTGTTCTGTTCACGGGCTCGCTTGCCCCGCGTGACCCCAGCTGGGGCAGCCGCAGGAAGCGCCGACAGGAGTTGGGGACCGAGGTCACGCCGCATCTCTCCAGCACTGCCCAGGGATGCAAGGAGTCTCGTGAGCCGTCCGAGGCTCGTTAGAGCTCAGGGCAGCTGGCCTGCGATCGTGATAGCAGTAGGTCCACCTGCCTTTCTAAGTGGAGACAACTTCACGAAGAGCAATAGGCAGGACGTTCCCCCCAGGGCGTGGCAGACACTTAGGACCTTCCTCATCAAGCCCAGACGTTGTCGTGCTGGGAAGAGCAAGGTCCACCTGTCGGGCTTCGGAGGCGTGTGGGGTCAGCCCCAGGCAGGCGGGACAGGCTGCGCCACTCGCAGGGCCTGTGCAAAACGAGACCTGTTCAAAGGATACAACGCGCTGCAAGTGGACAACAGCAGATCATGAAACTGCTGAGCTTGGGGCCCGGGGGCTGCCCCGTCACCGTCCGAGAAGACGCCAGCAGACAAGACCCAAACAGGTGGTTGCGGGTGGTTGCAGTCTGGAAGCGGGCTTTCCCCTCTCCTCTGCCAGACACGGGGTCCTTCCTGCCTTTCAACACGCCTCCCCCACTCCTCCCAGGGTGGTGCGGGGGCAGGCTGAGACGTCACCGGGTCCTACTGCCGTCCTGAGTGCCTGGCCACCCAGGCAGTCACCTACGCATGTGGCAAGTGTCTCTGAGCACCTGTACAGACCAGGCACTCCGCAGAGCTCAGGAGTACAGCTACGCCTCAGGTAGACATTGGCCCTGAGTCCACCGTCCAATCAGGAAGACAGGCGTTAAGGACTCGAAAAATAAACTGCAGTAGTGGCAGGTGCTATCAAGCAGTGGGAGGTGTCATGCAAGGAAGGAACGGTGAGCATCGGTCCTAGAGACCCCGGGCTCCCTGCGTGAGTGAGTGTGCGTGTGCACGTGGGGCTGCTAGGGCATGCACACAGGCGTGTGCTCGTGTGAGATGTAAGGTGGGAGTGGGAGTGACCTCGTGCATGCAGGTGCATGACTGTGCGTGGGCAGGTGTGAGCGTGTGAGTCTTTGAGGCAGTTGCTGTATTTAAATGAGGTTATATTGTGTGAAAAAAATCAAATTGTGCTGTGGCACTGCATTCTAGGTATGGAATGACTATTCTTTAACTTATTTATTGAATCCATGTTTCAGAGCATTTTAGCTTCTTCTGTTCCCTTCTCCCTCCTTCTCTTCCTCCTTTCCTTGCTTCCTCCATCCTTCCTTCCCCTTTGCCTACCATAATACTTTTTGATGAACAAGCTTCTAGCCTTTGTCTTGTATGATTGCCCAATAATCTTAGGAGAAATCAGAAGACTTGGAATTGCTAGGTGAAAGGCTATGTACGCTTAAATATTTAATACGCATTTTTGTCAAACATTTGCAAGACATTTGCAATAGTTTTTATCTCCATCAGCAAGGCATGTGAATTTTCCCACAAACTTTGCAAATACAGACAATATCGTGTTCATAATTACCGTCAGTTTGGTAAGAAAGAAAAATGTTTCCTCACTGTTTGAATTTATAGCTCTTTGATTTCTGGCGAGGTTGAATTTTGTATAATGTGCATTCAACATTGTGTTTATTTGGGTTTGTTGATTGCTTCTTTGATGGCCTAGAGCACTCATTTCAAGAAAAACATAAAACGTGGTTGAAGGATTGGGCTGGGATCAAACAAGCCTCTGTCCAGATCCCCGGTCCACCAGGCACCGTGCAAGCTTGAGCAAGTCACTTCACCTCTCTGTGACAGCACTCCTCACTAACAGGGTCGGAGTGAGAGTCTAATGGAACAAATTAGGGAAAGTACCTACTTAGAGTGCACACTAAGCACTAACTGAATGACATCTGTTTATTTTTATGGAAAATTGTGAGAGTATAACATGATTATAAAAGAGAACAAAAAGCCTAAGTGCATAGCATGGAGAATTTTCAAAAATAGATTATATCTGATTTATTTGGGGTTGATTATTTGGTGTTTTGGTCTTTGGTTTTTGGGTTTTTGGTGATTAGCATGAGGTGGGGCCCAGACTCATCTTCCCTGAGGAGACATCAGGGGACCCCTCAGTTTCTAAGATGCCCATTCTTCCTCCCACTTCCTGGCAGTGTCACCTGTATGGTAAGCCAGGGGAGGGGACATGCCCAGGACTGCCGGGCACTCTGTCTGCGTCTCTGTCCTGGCCCCTGTACCATGTTGTCTTAATAACTATCATTGCTTTGTGATGTGTCTAAAATTTCTCCAGTTTTTGAAATTGTCTTCATTTTCTTTTTTGGGCTACTCTCAGCTCTGTTCATATCCATGTAAGGTCTGGAATCAAATAGTTAATTCACACGAGGAGCCCTACAGGGTTTCAGACAAGATCGCATGTTGTAGTTTGACCGTGACATATGTTTCCAGTTATGGGAATTCTGGGCAGTGGGATGGGCAGAGAGAAGCCCATCAAGTTATGGGAAGAGCAGTCTCTTTTATTCCATTCCTCTTTTAAAATCTCTCCTAGTCCATGGTGTATTTCCAACATGATTTAAAAAAAAACAAATTAGAGCCCCCATAGGTGCATCCATCCACGGCCTTGCTGTGGTTTTGAGGTGTGTGCCTCTCCTCCAGTTTGGGAGGTAGTTTTCTACTCCAACAACGAATACAGCGTTATCCTTGGCCATTCGCTTTTACTGATAATTTTCAATATGTTGCTTCTTCAGCAACCAATAACTTTCTTATTTGCAAATGTAAATCTGGGCAGTAGGAAGGTGTTTGGCGAGTCGTTCTTTCTGCACACGCAGTGTCATGCTTCAGCAATGAGCACCACCGAATGCCTTCTATGCGCAGAGTCTCGCTAAGCGTGAGTGGAGGGGCCCAAATGGGCAGTAAGTTATCATTAGAATCTTCTAGAACTTCCCATCTGTCTGGTGGGGCTGATACACACACAACGTACCAGTGAATGTGCATGCGCACACACACGTATGACTCACAATCACACCCACACATGCACACCTACACTCACACTCATATGCACGTACAGACACGCGCACACACACACACGCTCACATACACAGCTCCAGTGTGAAGAGCGAATGAGGCATGCATGCGTGCACACCTACACTCTCACTCATATGCATGCACATACACACACACACACACACACGCTCACATCCTCACACAGCTCCAGTGTGAAGAGTGAATGAGGCCTGGGCTGTCTGAGCAGGGCGTCCTGAGAGCCACAGAACGGGCACCACGTGAGTGCTGGAGTGGGCCCTGCAGTCTCTCTGCCCTGGTCCCTGCGTGGGGCCGTCACACCCTGGCCCGTGGGAGCCTCCTCTGCAGCCTGCCGTGTGGCGAGAGGCCCGGGCTTGGGGTCTGCAAACTGCAGCTGTGGATCCCTGCTCTGCCGGCTCCTCGCTGGGTGCCCGTGGGGGGGGGGTGCGACCAACCCACCCTATCCTCGGTTTCCTCGCCTGTGTAACGGAGACAGTGATTCACGGCGTCCACGTGTGGACCCTAAACTCACACGGGGACTGTCTGCACAAGCGTCGCGTCGTCTGAGAAACTGGCGGAGCCGCTCTCAAACAGCACGTATATAGCGTCATGGGGGCTTCACGCAAAAGCACGCGGCTGTGTCACCGAGAAGGAAGCTTCTGGAAGCACCCCTCACACTGGTGCGTCCTCCCCGCCTCCCCCACGTCCGGCGCAGATCGGGGCAGGGCCTGGCACTGCAGGCGGCTCCTGCACCAAGGGGGCTGCTGCCTGGGAGGCAGCCCGCCAAGTGGGATCGGCGTTTTCTGGGGTGGCCGGGACGCTCCTGCCCGACCACGTGAGGCTGGAACAGGAAACGGGCGTCGCGGCCGCTCCTTGGCGGGGCTCTCCGTGGCAGCTGACGAAGGATCGCTCCGGCCCGCCGCTCGGCGCACCTTCCCCGCTGCAGCGAGGGGCGCGCGTCTGATCTATGGAGATTGGTTTATGCGTTTGCGCCTCGCTGCCAGCACGCTCTAAATTAAGCCCATCTGTCTTCCCCACTCCCATGCTGGAGCCGCATATTTGTTGTTCTGCAATGTTAATGCCTGACTTTATGCAGGCTGGTGGCAGAGTGAATTTTAGTTTCTACTGTCATAATGTTGCATTAGAAAAAAAACCCACACCGTCTCAATTAAGAATGATGCTCCTGTCACCGATTTATCCTGCATGGAAATTGTCTGCACCGAGACACACCTTGTGAAAACCGCATTGGGCGTGTGGGGCTGCAGGTGCTCCCCGAGAGTGGGGGGTAGGGGCCCCAGAGGTGGAGGGAGGGAGGGCGGCCACGGCGGGCAGCAGGAGGCCAAGTGCAGCCGCCTCCCTGCTCCAGAGCTGGGCGAGGGGCCCTGCCCAGGGAGCTCTGCAGTGGTGGGTGCCGCCGGTCGGGCGTGGCGAGAGCCGGCTCCGGGTCTGCCAGGCATGCGGGTGGCTCCTGGCTCATAGCAGGTGCCCCATACCTGCGTGTGGAGCCAGTGGTGACCCAGCAGAGGCGGGACCTTCAAGACCATCTGCAGCCACAGACCCTGGGAGTCCCGCTGTGTCACCAGACCTGCAGTGACAATGGCGGGTCTCAGTGCAAAATCACCAAGGACGAACCGCAGCAGATTTCCAACCGGCTTGCTCCCTCCCCCCATGGAGAGGGCTGGGCTGGGAACGGCAGGCTTGGGCCAAACTTGCGTCTGACACGTGCCAAGCCCAGGTGCTGCTGTGTGCACACTTTTCCGCCTGTAGTGCGAGGGGACCCACCGCCCTCCCGCAGGGCTATTCCGAGGGTAGGATGATGGACACACACTCCTTACCCAGAGCCCAGCCTGGAGCGTGCACCTGACGAAATGTAGCTACTGCTATCCTGATGGCAATTCCGTGACATTTTAATGGAGTGATGAGACTTGACTATGGTTTTTCTTTTATTGCTTTTTCCCCAGCTTTATTGAGGTATACGGACGAATAACAATGTCATCAATTTAAGGTGTACAGCGTAGTGTTTTGAGACACCTATGCACACACTGTGGAACGATCGCCACAACAAAGCTGTCAGCACGCTCACACCCCACGTGGTCGTCTCACTGCATGGTGCGGACACTTCAGACCTGCTCTCCTGGCACAGTTTGAGCGTGACACACGGTGTGGCTAACCATTGTCCCTGTGCGTGAGGTCACCTGACGTACCTGTCTTATAACCGAAAGTCTGTGTCCTTACACCTTAATCTCTCGTTTTCCTCTTCCCCCCCAACCCACTGGCAACCCCCTCTGCTCTCTGCCTCTGTGAGTGTATTTCGGTTTCTACACGTAAGTGAGATCACGTGGTGTCTGTCTTCCCGTGTCCGGCTCAGTTCACTTCGCAGAGTGTCCCCAGCTGCACCCATGGTGTCAGCAGCGGCAGGGTAAAGTCTGAGTCCTACCTCATTGCCCCATTCCCCATACCCATTCCTCCCTCTGCAAACACGAGGTCTGTCTGCACACCTTGGCTGCAGTGGAGACTCGAGTATCTGCACACCTTGGCTGCGGTGGAGACTTGAATACCCAATTGGAACCACCCAGGTGCGAAGAGCACACCTGGCCACCTCCTACGCCTCCCACGCAGGTGCCAGAACCCACGTGGGCCCCGCAGTGACTCTCCCAGCCCCGAACAGACTCCACAGCCCCAGCCACGGGCGTGGACTCAAGCTGCCGCCACCGGAACTACATCGACCAGTGACGCGGGGGCCACGTGCCCAGAGCAGGTGACAGAGGTGGCCCAGGCAGAGAGCTGCCACCCAGGGCAGAAGTCCTCACAAACCCGCCAGAGACCCCAGGCTCTTGTCAGGCTTCAGTGAGAAATAAATTATATTTTTGAATATAAATGATAAAAGACTAAAAAAAAAAAAAAAAGAAGCCCCACATTATTAGTAGATTTGTCTTGGCAGGCTGAGATTTTAAACTTCCCTTTGATTTTTATAAGATTCCTTTTCCCTAAACAATAAGCGATAAACTGATGGTATCATTTACATGCAAATTAATGTGAAAACAATATCTATGACTTTTTATCTCTTGCTGTTTAAAGTTTTTAAAAATAAATTGAGACTGATGACTTGAGTTACTTCCTTCGGTTTCTTGGAGAACACGGGCATAGAGAGAAGAGTAAAAGGAGGTTATTTTTCACCTCGAGGTAACATTGAGATGAGACCTTCCTTTGTACATTTAAGTTAAAGCTAAATATTAAAATAAAATTAATTAATGTATAAGCAGAGGTAATTAAAACAAATGTGGCCACTGAAGACTTGCACATTAAAATAAATTGGGCTCAAGTGAAAGTTGGGCAACGCTGACTAATACTGCATATTTAATCAGGGCTCCGTCGAAATTGATTAAATATGCCCTTGAAATTAACTATTGATCATTTTTAACTGGTTGGATGTAACCCAATTTATTTTCCCATGGATTCAGAGTAAATTTCATAACCTGAGCAATTTCTTAAAAACACTTGTTCACTCCCCGCTGATGGTAAAGTGTGCGCTGTCGGCGTGGAGCTGAGCGGCACAGAGCGCACTCGCACTCACATCTGAGTCCGGGCCATTGCTCTGCGGCAGTCGGGATGTCTGTGGTCCAAGGAAACTGTGAAAGAAGGAACGCACAATTCAACGTTTTCGCTTAATCTATACCATGTTTCCCCGAAAATAAGACAGGGTCTTATATTTATTTTTCTTTTAAGAAGACACCATAGGGCTTGTCTTCAGGGGATGCGTTATTTTTTTTTAAGCACGGTACAACAATCTACATTTATTCAAACAGAGTTAAGTCGTCTTCTTCTGGAACATCGTCATCACTCTCCAAACCCCGAATTCCATCCTGGATTTCTTGCGACTCTATTTCCTTTAGAACCATCGGCCCCAGTCTCTCATGTCGAGCACTAGAGTTTTCATGGGGCAGGTGAGAAGGGCTGCTCATTGTCTTTCCCACTCCTCGATGAAATGCACGGGCTGTGCAGATGCGCTGCGCAGCCACGCCCGTCACTAGGTCTTATTTTCGGGGTAGCGCGTCTATTGCGCGAATGCTTAGAAATCCTGCTAGGGCTTATTTTATGGGTAGGTCTTATTTTCGGGAAAATAGTAGATTTGAAAATTTACTAGGTTAGGGGTTTCCAGGACTCCATGTTCAGATGGGGTGTGATGTGTCGGTTTAACTTGGAACTCAGTCCATAGCAGTGGAAACCTCTGAGCATTCTCACCCATGTTCCTTCGGTGTGCAAATTCCTTTCCACTTCCTAGTTAGTTATCATGGGCAGCATTTCTTTGTCAGATACCTTCTTTCCATTGATAAGACACATCTGCAATTCTAGGACCTTCCCTTGAGCCTCCCACAAGCCAGGCGGAGCTCAGAGGCAGGTGGCATTTGAGGGGGGTCTTGGCTGCTAACACCAGCAGGGGCTGGGTGATCGGATCTGAAAGACCCTGTGCTATGAGCCGCCCCAGGCCCCAGAGGAAGAACAGCCCGTGGCCGTGAGGCTTAGAAAGTGTGGGGGCAGGAGCGGCGTTGAGAAGAGCCCTTTATGTGTTGTCAATTACTGACCGGGACAAAGTTTATCACTGCAGTCGCCAGCTCCTCTCCCGGCATTACCGAAGCAGAGAGAGGGTTTTTAAAGAGCTTATCAATAAAAATCATATGTCTACACAGCATTTTCCTATATACAGTATTTAACCTCTCAATTTTCTGGATAGATAGCTCTGTTACTACTAAGCGACTACTTAATAGGAAAAGTGACTCAGCTCAGTCTTGGCAGGACTCTGGTGGAGGGAAGCGTTTGAGTTCTGACGAGCTCAGTCACAACGTTTATGGATATTAATCAAGGCCGCCTCCAGCGTGTGGGCATGTCCTTATGTTAAAATAGCCTCCCATGGTGTGGAAGCTGGGCGGGTCTGACCTTGCGAGTTTGGCTTTGGGTTGTCAAATACGTGTGCACACCTGTTGGCAGCCATAGGTGAGCCCTGTGATGTGCAGAAAGGGCACAGGGCCGTGGCCCGACCCCCGCCCCCCGATGTGTGTTGTCATGTCGGACACGTTTTCAAACTTCTTCGAGTCTTTTTTCCCCCCATGTGAAATATAACGGGGCTTAACCAAAAAACACGGGTGGCAAGACTGGTGGTTCTCAAGTGCAGCAGAATGGCATCTCGGAGGAGCCCAGCAGGTCAGATGGGAGAAAGTCCGCGTCAGGGCTGGTGCGGGAGGGGCGGGAGGGGCGGCAGCCACGGCCTCCCCTTATGGTGGCCTCAGGCGCATCTCTGGGGCCTTGCCAGGACCCGCGAAACCCGACCCGATAACCGTTAGGTGACCACTAGCCACATCCCAGCTCTGGGCAAAGGTGGCTCTCACATGCGGGCGTGTGTCATTTATCATGTCTGCATTTCTCGCTACGGAGCTGAACATTGTCTCCCGGGTGTCCCTGTTCCCAGGTAGCCACCGGGTGGAATGTGGAAGGCGGAAAGCGTTTCCCCGAATACAGGGATAAGGCCGTGGAAATGCTGACAGTCACCTTCAAACTCCAGATTTCTACGGGAATTGTGAGCATGATTCCTTCACAAGTGTGCGAGATGCAACTTGGGAAAGCGTGCTGAGGGTTCGGGCTCTGGAGCAGCCCCAGGAATGCCACTCGGTGTCCACGTGCCTCAGTCTCCTCACCTGTCACGGTCCGTCTTCACGGAGTCTTCATGCGAGTTAAGTGAATTCCAACATACATATGGTAGAACTTAGACTGGGGACCAGCATATAGAGTTTTAATCGATATCAGCCATTTCTCTGATCTCACCCCACTATAGTTCCCACGTCCCAAACGTGTGCAGGCCCCGGGTGGGGATCTGGGATTTATTGCTTAACCTTTTCCCTCCCGGTGGACCTGGCCCACAGTGGCACATGGGCTCTGCGTGGAACAGCACAGCGGCCGCTGCGACCATCGTGGGTGTCACACGCCAGAGCAGGGGGCGGGTGCTGACACCAGATTGCGAGCGTTCCTCCTCCCGAAAGCAGAGGAAAGTACCGTCCTCCTTCGAGTTTCCTGAAGGCGCAGTGCCCTCTCCTCTGTCCACCCCACGTGGCGCCGCAGGGGGGAAACGCACGAGGCCGCGGCCCCAGCTGCGGTGGCGCCACCACGCCCGGCACGCAGCCTCGTGCCCACGGCACCCCCCTGGACACAGGGTCCAGCCCCGGCACCAACAGCCCGCCAACGTCGGCCCGTGGGTGGAGATCACTTGGCTCTGCCGGCCTGTAACTGTTTGTCTTTCTTCCTGTTTCCTGATTTTGTATTTCTGAACCCATGATCATTTGAAAGCCGTCCCCGGGAGGATATTAACCGCTTCAGTACGGCGCTCACCGGCCGCGAAGCCTCGCCCGCAGCTGGCACTCACAGTCCGCACGGCGGTCTGCGCTGTGCATCGACGACGAGTCCGTTTTGCTCTTGTGTGATGAGGAAAGCTTGAGAGCACTGAAAGCTTGTTTGACTTTACAGGCGGCTTTACTTGTCATGTAAATCAGAATAGGTAACATAGACATACATGTTTTCATGACATTATTTTTAAATGCTCACAATTTTATTTTGATAAATGAAAAATTAGAAACGTCATATCACGGCTGTCAGCTAAAGTCGCTGTGCGTGTTCATCTGTGGCTGTCGACTACAGTCGACGCTCGCACCGCAGTGGTTAAAGCTCCGAGCCCGCCGGAGCGTGGACACCTGACTCCAGAGCCGTGCCGTCCCGCGTGGGGCATCCTGTGGCCCGCTGGCACCCAGGGGTGCATCGGAACCGCTCTGAACGAGCCTCGGCCTCCAACACCCCCACGTCTGCTGAAGACCTTCGTACGGACCAAGCGCCGACATTCTCCTGGGGGAGTTCTGGAAGCCGGATGCCAAAATGAGCTTTCTTTTGTGTGACCCTCTGCCTTCGCAGACGAGTGTGCCTGTGCCGGGGCGGCCGGTGGAGAGCGGGGCTCCCCGAAAACACCCCGGTGCGTTCGGACACGGCCAGACCCCCGGGGAGAGGCAGCGCCCAAAGAAATACACTTTCCTTTCCGGAGAGAAAATTTTTCACTGTGGCCTTTCCTTATGATTTCTGGCTCTGTCTTAGGAGCAAATACAGGATATACTTAGGGGTTATTTATTATAAATGAAGTAAGTGAAAATGCTCTAGAGAAGAGAGAAATATGACCACCAGGAAGAACCGGGAAATGGAGCTTTCGACAAATGCACCGTGGCCGGCGTTCCGTCTGCTTCTCCTCCTAGTCCCTCTTCCTCAGCCGCGGCTCGAGCCGACGTGGAGGTAATTAGGTTCTGCTTTTCCAGGAATGAGAGGGTTATTAATTTCCATACTTAAGATTCTGCAGTTCTCGTGCCTTTTCTGCAGACTCTGCCATCACCTGTGGTGAGTGGGGGTCCCGGCAGCCTTGCCCGACTGGCACCCTCTCCCGCCATCCGCCACCTGCCACCATGCAGGCAGGGGAGGCCGGAGCAGGGCTGGGCAAATCCCACAGGGAACACACAAGCCTCCGAAGGAGCTCCCGGTTCTGGGCAGGCCCTGAGGCTGTCGGGGGACTTTGCCCAATGCACCCGTCTCCAGCCCGCACCCACACCTGTAGACACCTGTGGACACAGCCCCAGGGCTGTGGCCTGGCCCAGCCCCCCTGTGTAGGACACCCTGGGGCCCAGCACTATGTGGGGCAGGTTCCTTCATTCATTCACTGGGGCACCGCTTCAGTCACTCTGCACGTCTTTACACAGCGTTCAATGCGCTGGTCATTTGGGGGGGAAAAAAATGCCGGATTTTCTTTCTGCCTCAGTTGTTTAATTTTTAATCATTTTTTTTTAATTAATGCACCAAGTGCCATTTTTTCCTTGATGAAATGCTCCTCTGTTTCCAGATACCAGGTGGAAGATGTTAGTCATGGGCCAGTTTCCCACCTGCCCTGGTGGAGACAGGACTCTAGGAGGACTCACTCTGCCCAAGCAGCCGGCAGCACAGTCTGGCTAAATAGTACCGAGTTTCCCCCAAAATAAGACCTACCCATAAAATAAGCCCTAGCCGGATTTCCAAGCATGTGCGCAATAGAAGCCCTACCCTGAAAATAAGCCCTAGTGACGGGCGTGGCTACGAAGCGTGTCTGCACAACCCATGCATTTCATCACGGAGCGGGAAAGAAGACGAGCAGCCCTTCTCATCTGCCCCATTGTGACAGCGACTATCCCAGAGGTGACCGGAAAGGTGGGGGCAGCCCCATCAACAAGGTCGGTTCCCCCTGTGGGGTCCCAGCCATCCTGCGCGTACTGCAAGCTGAGGCTTTGAGGGGAAAATAACACGTCCCCTGAAAATAAGCCCTAGGGTGTCTTCTTGAGGAAAAATAAATATAAGACCCTGTCTTGTTTTCGGGGAAACACAGTAGTATACAGCCATGTGGTGAGACGCCGTCTGCCCATCCTCCCTCCGGCAGCCCGGCCCCCACTTTCCAGGGTCTCCAGGTGACAGTGGACTGGGACCTGCCCCGCTCCATCCCCCGTGACGCCGGAATAGAGCAGCCCACAGCTCAGGGCTGCTCCTGCCACGAAGCGAAACTTAGGAACCAGATTGTACATCCAGCGCAACGCCAAACTCAGTTGATGTTTTACCAATTAGCTAATTAATTCTGGGGAATTTTTGATTATTATTCTGGTGAAATTTTTACTGTCGGACCTGATTCTTGACCATGGCTTCTCAGGTTTTAGGGACAATGCAAGAGGTAAGAGAGGGCTGCTCACGTCTGGGCGCTTGGCCTGCAGGCCCACACTACGCTCACTTGGAAACAGAACTCTTGCTGTACCACGTGTATGTGTTTTCAGTGTCAGAGCACATTTTAACTGTACATGATTTTTAAATATTTTGAGAGAGAGAAAGAGTTTTCTAAACCAATCGAACAATCCTGTGTACAAACGATGTTTCGTGCGTTCTTGCAAACATCGAGTTTCTGCTCTTCCCCCAAACCTGGCAAACCCTGTGTGTGATCTTGTCTGCCCGGCAGGAGCCCCAACACCACAGGTTTCTGCTTTGCCCCCTGCCGGGGTGCAAATGTCCACCCTGAGCCCGGTGACCACCGGGTGGGCAGGGACTGAATGGGACTGAATGCTGCTCCCGTCCTGAGCTGCTCTCGGGAGCTCATCTCGCCAGGTGACCTCCTCCTCTCCCAATTCTGCTCGTGGTGTCCCAGGGCCACGGCAGGTGTCACTTGTCAGCTGCTTCTTGCGGACGGCTGTGAGTGTGTGGCTGAGGCATAGAAGAAGCTGCTTAGCTCGACGTGGAGCAGTGGCAGGGATGACCCCATCTGTCTATCCGCAGGCCACACACCCGGAGCCTCAGCCTGAGTCTTGGGCTCCCACCCCCATACTCTCCCGTCCTCCCGGGACGTTCTCTAAAGCCGGAGCTGCAGCTGCTTGCACCGCCCGTGGGAGGCTGCAGTCTACGGGGCAAAATATTATGAAATCCTGATCACAATAGGCCTATGGACTGGATTTTTAAAAATCAATTGAGAATCAGCTGAAAATTCAATTAGCAGGCGTGAAATATGAAAGGACTCTGTTCTCGTGGTCTCTGCCACCATTTCTGGGAAAATTGCCCGTTTCCTCCCCACAACGTGGTAGCTGCCGTATTTCAAGGTCTGGACACCCCAGAGGGGATCGGACAGCAAAGCCCTCCGGGTAACGGGCAGCTGGTTTAGGGAATGAAATGCCCCGTACCCACTCCAGCACGACTCTTCCTGGACTGTAGTTGTACAACCTGAGTGGTCTGTTGGCAAATAGAATGCAAAATGTCAAGATGGAGTCTGGGGCTCTGCAGGTGCTGTGGCGCCACCAGCCTCATTGAGGACGTCTGGTGGGGGCCTCTGAGCCAGCAGCCTGGGCTCCCGTCCAGGTCCCACCCGAGCTCTGTGTCCTGGCAAATCCCGTCTCTACTGCTCCTGCTCACTGCTGGCAGCAACCTGTTACTTCCTGGGCTGCCCTTGTGCATCATGGGAGTGCTCTCACCTGTTCATGGTCACCTCCCCACCTGGGCAGGTGAGCTCCGGTTCCTAGAGCGGCCGGGCAGCATTGAGCAGGTTCTAAGGAGATACAGGATACATTGCTATGTAGGATTGATATTAAGAGCAATCATTATGTTTTATGCAATAACAATTGATATGAAATATATAAATATATACAGCTCACTCATTTATTCAAGAATATATATATATATATATATTTATATTTTATTATGGCTTTTATTTTTGCCAAGTGGTGATGGTTTTCCATACAAGGTGTTGCTCTACCCTTCCCTACTTGTGTAGTGCACTCACGTTCACAGATAGCTGGTCTGTAGGAAAACACCAACTTGTAAGTGGACACTCACCTAGGAGTCGCATGGATGTGAAGGACACGCTGGTGGCTCTCACGTGGCTCTCACGTGGCGGATTCTGGGGACCTACAGGTCTGAGCTCCCTCTGGGAGCCACCAGCCGGGATCTCGCCGTGCCCTGGCATCCTCCGAGGCAAATATTCTTCAGATTAAATATTAAAGTAGGCAGGGAAGGAGGGGAGCAGAGGCCTGCGGTGTGAATCCTCTGTAAAAGCAACTTTCCTTTCAAAAAGCAGCGGCAGCCAGGGTTTGGGACGGTCTTGTGCCTTGATTGCAGCAACTCCTCAACGTGAATAAGCTCAGAACTATATGCACTGGGGGGCCCCTCTGCGCCCTGCCTCTCCCGGGACGTGACGTGGCACTGCGGGCTGAAGGCTCCGGCTCTGCACCGGCGTCGCCGGGTTGGGGGAGGCCCCCCACGTGAGCGACCAGCAGCAGTTGCGGTGTACTTGGTGCTTAGTGTGTCAACACTAAGTGACATGGTCAAAGTGCAAAGCCAGCCCTCGTGGAGCACCTGCGTGCCATTATTACAGCTGCCAGTTCAGCTAAAATCACAGCTGTCCTGCAGAGTCCATGTTACTGTTCTTCCCCTTTTCACAGATGAGGAAACTGAGGCACAGTGAGGCAAGCTTGCTGAGATTGAAGAGGCAGAAAGTGGACCATGCGCTCCACGCTCTTTCAGGTGGGAAATCTCCCGGTAGGGACCCGAACGGGGGTTGGTCTTTGGGCGCATCCTCCGGGAAGGCACAGGGGCCACAGCCTCCCTCGTCTTGCAGGGGAGCTCACAGAGCCTGCTCTCCACGGGGCCACAGCCTCCCTGCGTCTTGCAGGGGAGCTCACAGAGCGTGCTCTCCACGGGGCCACAGTCTCCCTGCGTCTTGCAGGGGAGCTCACAGAGCCTGCTCTCCACGGGGCCACAGACTCCCTGCGTCTTGCAGGGGAACACACAGAGCATGCTCTCCACGGGGCCACAGTCTCCCTGCGTCTTGCAGGGGAGCTCACAGAGCGTGCACTCCACGGGGCCACAGCCTCCCTGCGTCTTGCAGGGGAACACACAGAGCGTGCTCTCCACGGGGCCACAGCCTCCCTGAGTCTTGCAGGGGAGCTCACAGAGCATGGCCTGTGGACTATGCGGGTAACGGGGTCTCCGGCCGGCTCCACCGTGTCGTCTGGTGCAGGACTGCAGGGAGCCTGGAGGACGCAATCAGTCCAGGAGACAGATGGCTCCCTGGCAGCGAAGACCGCTTAGACAGACAGGGAACGACAAAGGCAGCTGGGATGGATGCGAGGTCCGCTGGGGGAGTGAAGGGTGAACTTTCGATGTGAGACATCCGTCACCAGCTCGGGCCGGCGGTGCACAGAGGCGCTGAGCACGGTCCATTTGTCTGGCCCTGAAGACGGGAAAAGGCGACATGGCGATGCCAGTTTTCACTCCCCTCCCTGCCCACGCTGCCCTCTCCACCCGACCCTCCCCCGTTCACGAACAAGGAGGGGGCGTCCCACGTTTGGGGGTCCCCACGCTTCTTTTGACGCTTCCTTTTGCGGCCCTAGCAGAAGACAGCGCAGGCGGCCGTCCTCTGGCCCCCGGGGCCCCGCAGCACCCGGCTCACCACGCAGAGGGCCAGGCCCACGTCCACGCTCCCGGGGCTGCTGGCCGATTCTCCGTGACACCAGCATTTGGCCTCTGACATGCAGGGGACGGGGCGGTAAACGCACGGCTTTGGGGAACTTTGTTAGGAGCACGGCAGGGCTAACGGGCCTCTGCCTGGGAAACTGGGCAATTTGGAGACGGGCAGGGGACGGGCACTGGACACAGGAGGAAATCGCGTCCGGGCCGGGCGTGGAGGGGACATCGGTGGAGGGGACATCAGTGATCTGGGGTGAGGGCTTCTCGGGTGAGGCGTGGGCCACAGTGGGGACCTGGGGTGACAGGGAAGAGTGGCAGGGAACTCAGCAGGGGTGAGTCACCACGACCCCAGGGTCCCTTGGTGGGGGCAGCATCCCTCCGGGTGGGTGCTAGTGGGAGGGTGGGGTCTGCAGCGTGGTGGAGACTTGCCTGGGGGAGGGGGTCGAAGCAGAAGCCAAGTGGGGAGCAAAGCAGGAGCCTTCCTCGGGGGTGTGACCGGGTCACCCACAGTTCAGCGCTGGCAGGGCTGGGGCGCAGGGCACAGGATAGCGGTGGAATGAGCCGCGGTGGGGACGCTGGGGGGACGGGGACAGCAGGGAGCAGAGGTGGGGAGTGTGGCCCTGGGGCTGAGGAGGGAGCAGCTGGAAGTGTCCCCGAGAACACGGAGGGACGGGGGCTGCAGCCAGGCTGTGTGGGAGCCGCGTGTCTCCGAGGCTCCTCTTAGGTCCCTGGCTCTCCCCACACTTGCTCCTCAGCACCCGGCTCGGGGACAGGAGGCCAGAGGCCAAGACCCAGGACGGCTGCCGCCTGAGCAGGGGGCAGAGGGCGAAGGCAGGGCCCTGCAGCGTGGCAGGAATGGAATGGAAGGTGAACGGAGAAGAGACTGGGAACGGGACTCGTGTGTGCATTTACAGTATGTGTGGTGTGTGTATGGGGCACACGATTTATGTATGTGTATGATGCATGCATGTTTGTTAGTATGACATAGATCAGGGGTCCTCAAACTTTTTAAACAGGGGGCCAGTTCACTGTCCCTCAGACCGTTGGAGGGCTGGACTATAGTTTAAAAAAAACTATGAACAAATTCCCATGCACACTGCACATATCTTATTTTGAAGTAAAAAAAACAAACGGGCAAAAACACCCGCATGTGGCCCTCGGGCTGTAGTTTGAGGACACCTGACATATGCATATGTGTATATGCGTGTATGAGTGCGTGAGGGGCATGTATGCATAAGTGACTGTGTACGTGTGTGCATTTGTGGTATGTGCAGCATGTGTATCGGGTACATGATTTATGTATGTGATGCATGTATGTGTGTTGATGTGACATAGATAATGCATATGTGTATATGTGTGTGTATGAGTGTGAGTGTGTGCAGTGTGGGTATGTATGCATGCATGGCTGTGCACATGTGTGCATTTGTGGTGTGTGTGTAGCATGTGTATGGGGTACATGATTTATGTGTGATACATGTATGTGTGTTGACATGACATAGATGATGCATGTGTGTCCTGTGTGTGGGGTGGGGGTGAGTGCCTGGTGTGTGTGTGTTTGCACACTAGCAGTCACTGAGCACAGCTGTGTGCACCAGGCCCTGGGCCGAGTACTTTGCGTTCTTACCTGTGTGTCCTCATAACAATTTCTATGGGTCAGTTTTTATCACTCTATTTAAATGTGCAAGAGATTGAACCGGGATTGAATCTGGCTCCAACCCTTACTGGCTGCCGAAAACTTTCGAGCAATAATTAGACATACTACGAAGTGACTTTAAAACAGATAAATACAGCCTATGCAGAAGCCCAGCACGTCCCCAGCTCAGCCCCCCTCAGCGGGAGCCCCGACGTGCGAGCACCCCCCCACAGGCTCCTACCAGAGGGGACGGGGACTCAGGGAGGCCCACGAGGGAGGAAACTACAGGACAGGCTGCAGCTTGCACTTGGCAAGTGCCAGGAAACACCTGCCTCCGTGAGCACGCGGCCAGGCCCTTCCCGGGCCTCGGGAGGGGTGGGCCTGGGGCGCCCTGACAGCTCTGCGTTTCGCGCTGTCCTGCTGCCAGTGGCAGATGTCAGAGGGGTGTGGACAGGTCCCACCTGGACCACGGCTGGGATGGGGCGGCTTCCAGCTGGTCCCTCCTGCCGGAGAACCGATGCCTGGGAGAGTCAGGTGAGGGCGGAGGTGGCACATCCAAGGAACCAGGTTGCTCTGAAACCTCATCCTGCCCAGATGGACGCAGAGCTCGGCCGTCAGATCCGTGCCCCGAGCGGCCGTGACAAAGTGCTGTGCTACAAGCTGGACAGCTCACAACAGCAGAGACCGATTCCCTCGCCGTTCTGCAAGCCAGATTCCAAAGCCAAGTTGTCAGCAGGGCCATGCTCTCTCCCAGGGCGTGAGCAGAGGACTCTCCCAGCTCCTCAGAGCTCCCAGCCATCTTCCGTGTTCCTGTGGCTTGCGGCTGTATCACCTCAGTCTCTGCCTCTGTCATCACGGCCTTCTCCCCGGTGTGTCTCTGTGCACAGGTCTCTCCTCCTGAGGACCCCAACTTTGTTAAATCTGCAAAGACCTTATTTCGAAGCAAGGCCCTATTTCCATACCAGGGGTAGGACTTCAACAGCATCTTTTTTGGGAGACATAATTCAGTCCACACCAGCCATGAGACAATGGCTCCCACACCAGCGTGGGAGAATTTGAGGTGAGTATAGGTCCTGCCAGCCGGAAGGTACGTTCGCTGGTCAGCTGAGGGGTCCCTCGGGGTCTCCTCCCAAACTCACTGATATCGTGCACAAAGCTTGGGATGTTTAAATTGTCTGAAAATATAATTGTGACATTCACGTTTTCTTTGTCTCAGAACACAGCACAGATAAATGGCGTGGATGGGCTCATGTGGCACCTTGGGCTCGTGTCAATAAAGTGGACGGGGGACGTCCCAAGGGAGAAAACAGGCAGGAGCAGAGGGACCCTGGAGCCTGGGGTGCTGTCTCTGGGGAGGCCGTGTGTTCCTTGTCCCCACTGGCCCCAGTCTTGGGTCCGGGGGTCTGGGGAGGGCCTTTCCAGCGGAACTGCAGCTCCTACTGTGTGCACGGCATGTTGAGTGAGCACGCCCTTTTCCGAGCGCGCACGGGCTCGCGTCTGCAAACCTGTGCTCCTGCCGCATGGGCAGTCAGAGGTGTGAGAAGGAGGAGAAGGGAGGGTGGCGAGGGCGGCTGAGCCCTGACTTCCCGGAGCTCTGCTCATCCAGGGCATGAGAATAAAATCGACTGGACACTTGAGACATGGAGGGTGCATTCAGAGACGATCCTGTGACCATTCTTCCGCATGTCGTTGCCACGTTCAGTGGTAGAGCTGGGGGCCAGGAGGAGACCTGCTCTTCTTGAGAAACCGAGTGGTCTGCTGAAGTCTTAGCATCATGCCAACATCTCTCAGAGTAAGTCTGCATCCAGGAGGACGGGACCAATTTGAAAAGACCTAATTTCTGCATTCCCAGAATGGATTGAGACACCACCGGACACATGGAGCCACCACTAAGCCGATAAAATCCGTGTAGTTATTCCTTTTTCTGCAGACAGGAATTAAGGCTGGGCAGAAGGGAACCTCTATTTTCAGTTCAGCTTTTTGCTTTTTAAATAACTCCAGGCCCGGGCTTTCCCTGCCCTTTCCTTCAGCCCCTAGTAATAAGGAAGATTCTTTATTCCTCGGCTGACAAACGAAGGCTTTTTGACGTTTGCTGGGAAAAAAAAATTGTAATCTTTTAACGTTGGTTTTTTAGAGAATGAGACCAACTGGCATGCACGCACTTCCTGGGAGCAGCAGAAAGTCCAGGGACCTGCGGCCTTTGAGGGAGGGTGAGCCCAGGCGTGCCCCGTGGGGGCCACAGCCCACCGCACCCCACCGACAGTGGCCGGCGGTGGCCCTGCGGGGCCTTTCTATCTCTTCCCGATCTGCCCATCTCACTCCCGCAGACGGGCCGGGGAGGAGGATCACGTTCCCCGGCAGAAAGGAGTCACCTTGCACCTGTAAGGACCTGCAAGCACTGGAGGGCGGGTCCTACCCCACAGCGCTGCGGAGGCGGCACAGGTCTTTGGTAGCTTTACGTGCCAGGGTCCTGCCTGAAACAGGCTCGGCCCTCCAAGGGACCCTGAAGGCACCCAAGCGCAGGGTCCGTGGGCAGAGGCACCGGCAGGGCTGCGGGAACTCGGCGAGGACAGGAAGCCCAGGGATGGCCACGCCGCAGACCCTTTCCCAGCCCTCGGCCTGCAGGGCCAGCAGGAGCGGTCGGCCGGACCCGGGTGACCTGCAGGTGGAGCTGCCCGGCAGGGGAGCAGCCGCCACCTGCCCGAGCCACCCAGGCGCTGGAGTGGGCCTGGCTGGTCATGGCCTTCTGGGCAGGGTCGCACCTAGCGAGCTCGGGAGGATCAGAGGTGTCTTCAGAGGGCGTCTCCCAGGGACCAGGCGTCACAGAGTCACGGCACCTGCCCCTCCCTTCTGCGGGCCCCGACAGAGATCCTGCTTGCGGGTCATTTGGGGGTTGTTTCCCCATCTCTCCTGCTCCCTGCGAGTGACAGCGTGAAGACACCCTCATCGCCCACCCCTGCCGCCGTGGGAAGTCCAGGTCCAGCGGGCCCAGAGCCTCTGGCCTGTCCCTTCCGGGCAGAGTCCCCTGCCCAGGCCTGCTGAGCCGGAGGTGGTGGCCCTCTTGGACACTGGCTGCCTGCCCCCCCCCCACACACACACACCTCCGCGTGTCCCATGAGGCCCCTCACCACACGGGGGGTTACTCGGGGGCGTGTAAAGCTGTGCCCCTCCCAGGGAAAGAGCAGCAGTGAGCCCTGAGCCAGGGACTGTGTCCCTCACAAGAGAGGTTTGAACACAGACTCACACAGGGACAATGAGACAACGCCCTGTGATGCCTGGAGTGACGTCTACAAGCCGAGGAACTGGAAGGATCGCCGGCAACCCCCGGAGACTGGGGAGAGGCCTGGGGAGATGCCCCCCACCTGCCCCCGAGCCTGCAGACGGGACCAGCCCTGTGACTGATCGCTGGCAACCCCCGCAGACTGGGGAGAGGCCTGGGGCAGATGCCCCCCCCACCGCCCCTGAGCCTGCAGACGGGACCAGCCCTGTGCACTGATCGCCGGCAACCCCCGGAGACTGGGGAGAGGCCTGGGGAGATGCCCCCCACCTGCCCCCGAGCCTGCAGACGGGACCAGCCCTGTGACTGATCGCTGGCAACCCCCGCAGACTGGGGAGAGGCCTGGGGCAGATGCCCCCCCCACCGCCCCTGAGCCTGCAGACGGGACCAGCCCTGTGCACTGATCGCCGGCAACCCCCGGAGACTGGGGAGAGGCCTGGGGAGATGCCCCCCACCTGCCCCCGAGCCTGCAGACGGGACCAGCCCTGTGACTGATCGCTGGCAAC
>VSMD01036713.1:0-14328 GCA_008750895.1 Mirza zaza
TGACTTTTCTAATTTTTGATTTATCAAAATAAAATTGTGAATATTTAAAAATAATGTAATGAAAACATATATGTATATGGTACCTATTCTGATTTACATTACAAGTAAAGCTGCCTGTAAAGTAAAACAAGCTTTCAGTGCTTTAAAGCTTTCCTCATCACACAAGAGTAAAACAGATTCGTCATCAATGCACAGCACAAGCTATTGTGTGGACTGTTAGTGCCGGCTGTGGGCAAGGTTTTACAGCTGGGGAGCGCCATACCGAAGTGGTTAAGGTGGATATAACTAGTATGTGCCAGAGCCCAGATACTGAAAAGGAAGAAATCCTTAGCCACGAGAGTATAACCTTGTCCATTCAAAAAAAAATTTAAATCCTACTCATCCTTCAAGGCTATCAAGTATTATGTTTTCTATGAAGCTGCCTTTGTTCCCCTATTTTTTCTAATTAGGCTTTTCTCCATGGTACCAGAGCAAAGTGTTTTTATGTTTGACATTGATTTCACTTTGGTAAGTAGTGCAATTTGACCTTTTTCTGGACAGGTTGAGAACCAGGCTGTATTCATCTTAAACCCTAACCCACTTTCCCCTTCAAATACCTAACAGATGGTAGCTGTTTGACAATATGGTTGAAATGAGTTTGTGACATTATAAAATAGGCTTTTGAGGGAAGATTGTCTGATTATTTTTTGTTAGGAATCCTGCAAGATGGAGAATATAAGAGAATATTATGAGAGGGCTTTGAGAGAGTTTGGATCTGTAGATTCTGGTAAGTAGACTTCGCTTATAGACACATGAATGTTTGCATGTGCAGTGACCAATGACTATAGTTCAAATGGTGTTTCTTAGCTTTCTTTTGCCTCATGGCCCTTTTTTAGAATAAAATTTGAATCCTGACTTTGCCTCCTCCTTTGTGTTGTGCATAAATACTTGAACACATAATTTTAATTTCACAAGCCCAAGGGTCCGTGGGTTGTCTTATTAAGAACTCTGGATTAGAGAAAGATTTGCTTGGCTTGGTTCTCTGGAAAAAATGTATTTGTAAGGACATAGTTAATAACATAGGTTATAACAAAAGAATGAGAGCTATAATAAAGGGGTAAAGGTGGGGTGCTAATTGGCATTCATTGTCATTGGCTATCACCGCATTACCCTCATTTGTAGGACTTGCACAACATACTCGTGGGTATAGATATGTCATGTAAATCTGAGCTTTATTTATGAATTCATGTGTATAGGTGATATGTATAGTTACTAAACTCACATATTAAAAAAATATACTAGCTTCTGTTGGTTTTTTAACAGACAACTTTTCCTGGTGAAGTAAATGAATGTGTCATTTTTGCTAACCCTAGAAAATTTTATGAAGCATGGTAACAAGGTTACAGTGAACTCGTGGTCAATTTTGCCTTGAAAGAAACTCAGAAAATCTTCCCTCTTGGGGTAATCACTATGTGATTCTCCCCATGTGCATGGTAATGGTAAATATTTTATTTTATTTGTTTATTTTTGAGACAGAGGTCTCTGTTGCCCGGGCTAGAGTACTGTCGCGTCACCCTAGCTCACAGCAACCTCAAACTCCTGGGCTCAAGCAATCCTTCTGCCTCAGCCTTCTGAGTAGCTGGGACAACAGGCATGTGCCATCATGCCTGGCTAATTTTTTCTATATATATTAGTTGGCCAATTAATTTCTTTATATTTATAGTAGAGACAGGGTCTTGCCCTTGCTCAGGCTGGGTTCGAACTCCTGACCTTGAGCGATCCTCCCACCTTGGCCTCCCAGAGTGCTAGGATTATAGAGGTGAGCCACCATGCCTGGCCCAAATCTTTTATTTAAAAAAAAAAAATCTTCCTTCTTTAAAAAGTTTAGTATTTGAGTTCATTAAATAACAGAGACTGCCTTGATTAATGTGAAGATTTTTTACTTAAAAAAAAAGTCTTTCACTACACATTTAATGTAAAGAAGCTAAGAGAGAGGTATTGTTTTACATAGGGAAATACCAGTAAGTTAAGTTTCTTAGAAATTAGGTTGAATTGGTATTAAATAAGTTTGCCTAATAAAGCCTTGTCACTTGTCTAATTGTACGTTGACAGTAATTTTTGGTTCCTCTTAAAGATCTTTGGATGGATTACATCAGAGAAGAATTGAACCACATCCTTGGTAGACCTGAGAACTGCGGACTGATCTACTGGCGAGCCATGAAAATGTTACAGGGAGAGTCAGCAGAGGTGTTTGTAGCGAAACATACAATGCATCAGACTGGCCATTTGTGAAGAGGAAGAATACAATCAACTTTGTGAAATAGTGTTGCAAGCCCTCTAGGCAGATTTGTGGGGGGTTTTTTTGTTTGTTTGTTTGTTTTTTTTGGTGACAGGGTCTTGCTCTGTTTCCCAGGGTAGAGGGCAGTGGCATGATGGTAGCTCACTGCAGCTTCGAACTCTTGGGCTCCCGTGATCCTCCCACCCCAGCCTACTAAAGTGCTGGGATTATAGGCATGAGCCACTGTGCCCATCCCAGATTTGTATTATGAATCAAATCTGTAATTTGCTCAAAGATGGCAGACAAGATGGCTGTTTGATTTTGAGATGTGCATTGATTTTGTGTTAACGTGTTAATCTTTAATTCCAGAAAAGAGAACCGATTTAATAGTTGCTTGTTGAGGCCAGACGTACCATAGGTCCTAAATGTTTTCTAGAGTATATGGAAATCATGCAGCTGAGCTTCATTTATTATCCTAGGTCAAGCATGAGTATCTCTTAATCTAGACCTAAGAGCCAGTTCAAATGGAGGAGAAAGTACAGTTTTGTGTGTTTATTCTCTCCATATTTTAAAAGTATACATGGTATTCATTTGTTTTAGAAAACACAGAGGAAATAGAATACTGTAGAGAGGAAAATAAATGCATCTTGTAATCCATCTAGAGTTAAAGTCAGTAAATTTGATTTCCTTGATCAGAATTGGATTTATACTATTATTATTTACTCATTCATTTATTCAAGAAATACTTGTCCGTTATGTGCAAGAAAGGAGACCTTTGGGGAGGGGGGTAGGAGTTAAAAAAACAGCTGTGGATGCTCTGAGATAGCTGGTTGGAGCAGCAGAAAAGGAGTTTCTGGGTATTGGGGGGAAAATGTCTTTTAAGAAGGTTAAGAACATTTAAAAGTTTGTTCTATGGGGCTGATGAGCAGAAGAGTGTTAGCATTGACATCTGACAGTGGAATTACTGGACCAAAGGATATAACTTTAAGATAATATTGATGTCTAAATCTGATTTGTTCCTTTTTTCAAGTAATTTATATAAGTGTCAACCCTTGCCTGCATTGGGTCTATTTTTTTTTTTTTACCATTTTAATAGGTAAAAAGTACTGTATCGTAACATGCATGTCTTTGATGTTAGTAAAGTTAATGTGTTTTTTGTGTTTCTCTTGTCTTTTCACATTCTTAGACTATTTTAAAAACTTTTTCCTTACTAATTTATAAGACTTTTTATATATTAAGAGATTTTTGTTTGGCCCCAGGTTTTTTGTGGCAGTTTTTGACACCCAGATATATTTTGTGTCTGTGTGATGTCTATTGTTTTTAAAATGCTTTGAAAGCCCTTTTGGTAAGTACAACTCAGTTTTTTTTCCCCAAGCAGTTAAGGAATTTTTCCAACACTATTTGGCCAATCATTTTTCTCTCTGCTGATTTGTGATGCTAATTTTATTATATGTTACATTTCTATTAATATTTGAGTGTGTTTTAGGACTTTTTTTTTTTTTTTTTGAGACAGAGTCTCGCTTTGTTGCCCAGGCTAGAGTGAGTGCTGTGGCGGCAGCCTGACTCACAGCAACCTCAAACTCCTGGGCTCAAGCAATCCTCCTGCCTCAGCCTCCCGAGTGGCTGGGACTACAGGCATGCGCCACCATGCCCAGCTTATTTTTTCTATATATATTAGTTGGCCAGTTAATTTCTTTCTATTTATAGTAGAGATGAGGTCTCGCTCTTGCTCAGGCTGGTTTTGAACTCCTTACCTCGAGCAGTCGCCCACCTGGGCCTCCCAGAGAGCTAGGATTACAGGCGTGAGCCACCGTGCCCGGCCTGTTTTAGAACATTTTTATTTTGAGCTTTTGTACCCTGTTTGCTTGTCATTTGTTTTAAGATAAGAAAAAAAATTACTCTTTTCCCTTTCCCTTAAGTCCTGGGAAGTTTAAAGTTCTAAATGCTATGTGACTTCTATTTTACAAAGAGATACATGTTGCACATAGAGTAGGGAGCAAAGAGGATTGTGGTGGGGTACTTCAGAAACTTACAAATGATGGAGCAGAGAAGCATCTGGTATGCCGTGAGGGAAGATTTCCAGTTAAATTAGAGTTATTCCCTTCAATGCTCAGCATTTGAGAGGAACCAAAGTTCCATTCCCTCATCACTGAGGAGACAGAATTTGATAGAGTTGTTAGATGTAGAGTTAAGTAACCAAAAAGGTAAGACATGTACAATGTGTAAAAGCAACTGCAGGAAACAGCTACCAGCCCTATGGCTGAGGGAGCAAAGGGATGAATTTGAAGGTATTAAAATTTATAAGCTTAGAGGAGAAGGGGATCACTCTGGGGTCATCACATAGTCGTATGTGGTTCTTAACATTGCAGGTTATGAAAATGCCTCTTAGCTAGTTCACCTAGAGTTGCACTGTTAGAAACAGTTCTAGCTACGTGTAGCAATTTAAATTTATTAAAATTAATTCAATTTCTCTTTTACACTGGCCACATTTCAAGTGCCCTATAGGCACATGGTTGCCATATTGGACAGCCGAGATAGAACTTTTATTTCCACCATTGCAGAAGGTTCTATTCTGCAGTGCTGACCTACAGCCAGTCAAATTTGGGTAAACTGACTCACAGGTCAGTAGAACAGAGCACATGTGAATTGGTCGCATTTACTTCTCTATAGGAAAGTCTACATGGGGGAAAAGCATAAAACTGAATATTTTGTGAACTTTATGTCAAAAAAATTTTAAATGCCTTAGTTTACAAACAACAGTCTTGGAGAGATTGAAGGAAGAGGTTCTCTGATGTCCTGAAGGATTGTAAAAAGGTCACCTGGTGAATTCCAGCTTTTCTGACACTTAACGTGTGATTATCACACCTTGAGCAGGTTATTAGAGTTTAGGCAGTGCAGGGAAAGGCAGCGAAGTCTGTCCTGTGGATTATCCTCAGCTCAGGCCCTTCTGATCACCAGATGCCACTTCTCATGTAAAAAGAGCAATAACTAGGTTGTAGAGCACCAGACTTTTGAGAATTGAAAGATAGGAGCCCGGGTCAGATTTTATCACAGGGCAGAATGTTTAGGGTTACCGTGACTAAGTGTCATAGCCTATACTGTGTCCACCACACATTGTAGGAGTTTGTGTTTTAATCATCTATCCTGGTTTCTAATGTATTACCTTTAAAGACGAACGTTAACTGAAGGTGGAGAGTCACTGGGCTCCTGAGTTGTCCATTTGTGGTTGAGTTATATAGGGAAACCTGTGAAGATGTAAAGAGAAATCTGGTTGGAGCCTAAATTGCATTAAAAGTTTTGACAGCTGGGCTTTTGTATACTGTCAGGTAGACTGGGGTCATTCGAGGTTTTGAAGCCGAAACACCCATTGTGGTTGAATAGGGACAACTTGGCATTGCAAACCCAGATTCCTCCAGCCTTAGAATCTGCACCGGCAGGAGCCACCGAAGTCACTACCGGAGATTGTTTCAGATTTCTCCCTGGCGTGGGGTAGGCAGGGCGTTTTCAGCCTGGCGGCGCGCCCCGCCCCGCCCCGCCCCGCCCCGCCCCGCCCATGGCTGCCCTGTCACCGCCCCTACGTCCCGCCCCCCTCGGCTCGCAGCCCCCGGCTGATTGGGCCCTTTGCGGCGTATCCTCGGGCTGGCAGCCAGGCCGGCGCGTCACGTGGCCGAACAGCGTCCAGGGCGCCGAGCCGCGGGCAGCTGGGCATGGACCCTCAGGCCGCCGGGGCCCAGGCGCTGGGGGGCGCGGAGCCGCCTCGGGGCCCGCCGCTGCCGAGCGCGCGCGAGGCGCCCCCCAGCCCGGAGGTGAGCGTCGCGTGGGGCCTCGCCTCAGCCACCACCTGCAGCCGGGGGCGGGAAGTTGCGGAGCTGGCGGGGCCCGGCTGGGCGGGGGCCGCGGGGCCGGGGGAGCGCCGGTGGCGGGTCTCGGGCCGCCCGGTGAACGCGGAGTGCCGTTTGGGCACGCGCTGGAGCTGGAAACGGCCGGGCAGCGGGGCGAGGATCCCCGAGGGCGTGGGTGGGCGCAGCAGGTCTGAAAGGAAGGCCGTCGGCCCAGCGGGCGCCTCTGCGTATTTGGTAAATGGGTGGTGATGTACGTGACCGAGAGCCGGGGCCCGGTGCTGGGGGCCTGGACAAGGGCCAGGTGAGGACGGCGAGGAGAGGAACTTTACCTTAATTAAGGACCTCTGTCCATTGGTGGGGATGCTCAGCTAACCCAGAGCACCAGATGATGTCACATGCGCGCTCTCCTTTTGTACTCAATGAAATCCAAAGGCCCCGTTTGACGCAGCGTTTCCAGAAACTTGTATTTCATGGGCGCGCTAGACAGCTCCTGGTTTTTCCAAGACCGTTATTACAGTCATAACCTGGTCTTGTTTACTGTCAGTCCCTGCTAGGCGGTGAGCTCCTTGAGGGTAGGGACCCTTTGTTTAGGGCTGTTTATCCAGCGCCTAGTGTAGTGCCTGGCTCAAGAAATAGGCATGTTAATTGGGTAGATGAATATAATGCTTATTTAAGCATCATAGATGGTACTTAACCAAAGTAAGGAAAAAAATGTAGTGATTAGACGTATAAAGAAAATTACTCCGGAGGGCAGCATAGGATGGCACTAATTTTGTCAGGGCACAGCAGGAAGGGATGTGCACTTCCTCTCCAAGGTGGGAGGGTGTTGGTGTCTGCAAAGACGTGGAGATGAGAAAGTGCAGGGCAAATGTCTTGGAGTTGGGTCTCAGAGATGCTAGAGAACTGTGCTCAACAGGTTGATTGGGGGCGGGAGGTGGGGTGGGCTGGGGAGTCGTGAATGCCAAGGCTAATTGGAGGGCTCCTGAAGGTTTTGAGCAAGGTAGTGATTAACCCTGTAAGGCTGAGCAAGATGGGTGGGGAGGTGATTGGGAGGCTCTGGCAGTGGTTTAGGTGAGAGATCAGACTCCTCTGTAGCTTGCAGTGACCAGTGATTTTCAGGGACCACAGTGGGTGGAATTGAATCACTAAACACAGCCATGACTACATGATGAATGCTAGCCAATTGGGGCAGGTGCCAAGTGCAGTTGAGACGTAGGAGAAGATGGATTTAAATTCAAGAAGTGTTACGTTCCTGCTGTATGCTAGGTGTTTTCATAAATGTCATCTCATCATAAGTCTCCTGCAAGGTCAGAACAATCATCCCCAATTTCCAGAGAAGAAAGCCCAGGCACAGTGGTTGAAGTGATGTGTCCAGGGTCACATTCTGAATGAATGGCAGAGCTGGGCTTGAAATCAGGTCTCATGCAGGCAGTGAATATTTCTTGTTCCATTAGAAAGAGATCTTGGAGGTGATAGGGTTTCAGGAACTTACAAGTGATGGAGCAGAGAAGCATCTAGTATGCTGTGAGGGAAGATTTCCAGTTAAATTAGAGGTATTCCCTTCAATGCTCAGCATTTCAGAGTTCCATTCCCAAAGTTCCATTCCCTCATCACTGAGGAGACAGAAATTGATAGAAAGAGTTGTTAGATGTAGAGTTAAGTAACCAAAAAGGTAAGACATGTACAATGTGTAAAAGCAACTGCAGGAAACAGCTACTAGTCCTATGGCTGAGGGAGCAAAGGGATGAATTTGAAGGTATTAAAATTTAAAAGCTTAGAGGAGAAACTTTGGGAGCTGAAATTCCAGCCTTTGAGGAGGGGTTGCTGCCACAGCTGCACAGGGGTGCAAAGGTCTCTGAGCTTGGAGAAAAGTTCTTGGGACCCAGACCTCTGAAGAGAGGGCCCAGTGATGAGGCTGGCTTTGCAAGTGTTGGCAAAACTATAAACTGGATTCAGTGGCTGCTATAGGATGGCAGTGAGGAAGAAGTGTCGCTGGGGTGATGCCTATAGGAATAGGAAGAGCAGGGCCCTTCTCCCTCCAGCCTTGCCTAGTCTAACAGGACAAAGCAGAACTGTGGGTTGCACAGTCCCAGCCCAAGGTGGGTATGGAAGGGTAGATCGAGCTGACAGGCAACAGCTTAATACTGGGCATACTCCAGATACCCAAGTCCCTGGTAATTGCTGCTTCTTCCTGCAGGCTGGCTTTGCTACAGCTGACCACTCCAGTCAGGAGAGAGAGACTGAGAAAGCCACAGATAGACTAGGTAAGTAGATGACAGAGACTGGGGTGTATATTGGGAGAGGCTGAGCAAGTGATGAGGGTCAGGCCCTACATCTCAATTACCTTCTCTTTCTAGCTAGTCCTCTTTCCTGCTAGCTACCTTCACTCCCCAGTGCATCCACACTGCCCTCCTTTGGAAGCCCTGTTGGGACTTCCTTAAGGGAATTCCTGGACTTTCTTTATGTCTAAACCCATCCTTTCCACTGAGACAGCTTGGAACAGTGAAAAGAGTACAGTAGTTTCCCTGTATCCCCAGGGGATATGTTCCAAGACCCCCAGTGGATGCCTGTAACCATGGACAGTACCGAAATCTATATATACTTTGTTTTTTCCTATGCATACATATGTTAAAGTTTAATTTATAAGTTAAGCACAGTAAGAGGTTAATAACAACTAATAATAAAATAGAACAATTATAACAATATACTGTACTAAAAGTTATGTGAATGTTGTCTCTCAAAATATTGTACCGTGAGTAACCAAAACCACAAGAAGTGAAACTGCATCTAAGGGGTGGGGGGTACTGCACAGGCTTTGGAGCCAGGCAAAAGTTTTTTCAGTTTCAGCTCTGGGTCAGAGTCCTGGGCTCAAGTTTTGTGGTCTTAGCTAAGTCACCTAGCTTTTCTTCATCTTTAAAATGGTGCTAACACCTACCTTGTAGGGTCGTTCTGAGGTTTGGATGAGAGGATCTAGAACAGTACTGTCAATAGCCACTAGCCACTGATGCCATTTAAATCTAATTATAATTAAATAAAATGAGAAATTCAGTTCCTTAGTGACACTGGTCACATGTGGCTAGCACTGCCCTGTTGGATAGCACAGATTCTAGAATATTTCCCTTACCGCAAAAAATTCTATTGGCTAGTGCTGGTTTAGATCATGGGTATAACAGGTTTAATCACAGCAGCTAACATTTATTGAGGACTCACTCTTTGCCAGGTGCAGTTTCCTTTCTTTTTTTAAATAAACTCTCACGACAGCCATATCTCCATTCTCCATATGAGGAAACTGAGGCACAGAATAGTTAAGTAAATTTTTTTTTTTTAATTTTGGTAAAAGATATGTAATACAAATTTACCATTTAACCATTTTATTTTATTTTTTAGAGATAGGGTCTTGCTCTGTTGCCCAGGCTGGTCTCGAACTCCTGGCCTCAAGTGATCCTCCCACCTTGGCCTCCCAAAGTGCTGGGATTATAGGTGTGAGCCATGGCACAGGGCCCATTTTACCACTTTAATTCATACAATTTAGTAGCATTTATCGCAATGACAGTATTATGTAGCCATCACCATTATTTAGTTCCAGAACATTTTCATCACCCCCAAAAGAAAATCCTTTACCCATTAACTAAACACTCTCCATTCCCTTCTTCCCTGAGCCCCTGGTGACCACTAATTTGCTTTCTGTCTCTGTGGATTTATCTGTTCTGGATAGGCAAACGTGAATTGCCTGTAAATGGAATCATATAACGTGGCCTTTTGTGTCTGGTTTCTTTCACTTAACGTAGTATTTTCAAGGTTCATCCATGTCGTAGCATATATTAGTTCTTCATCCCTTTGTGGCTGAATGATTCCATCATATTGGTAGTGCTACATTTTTGTTTATCCATTCATCCATCGATGGACATTGGGTTGTGTCTACCTTTTGGTGATTGAGTAGTGCTGCTGTAACATCCTTGTTTTGTTTGAACACCCGTTTTCAGTTCTTTTGTGTGGGATTGCTGGGTTATTTGGTAATTCTATGTTTATGTTATTGAGGAAGTAGTTAAGTAAATTTCAGTTCAGTCACACGTTTATTAATTGGCGGAACTGGGATTTGAACCCAGGTAGTCTGGCTTGCAGACCTCATGCCTTGAGCTATGACTTACTGCTTATAATTGTTGTTATTGATACAGTGTTAAGAGCATGGCTGTTTTTAGGCTGATTGCTCTCCAACCTCTGACCTGGCACCACCATAGCACTCTGTGCTTACAGATCCATTATCTTTCCCAGGCTTTCTTCCATCACTGTAAGACCTTTTGCAAATGTACCTTCCAGCTTCCCCTGAGGTGAGGAGGAGGAACATGGTGACTGCCCGTTGGGAATAGACGGGCTCTGCTCTTCTGTCTGCGTTCCCCTCACTCCTCTTTGGCCCTGTGTGCGCCTTTAACATGTTCTTTGAGGCTAAAGGAAGGAATAGAAAAGCAAAAATTGAATTCAAGCTTATATTGTGAAAACATATCATTTGATCATTTGCCAGGGACCCTTTACCTTGGCGACATGTAAACCACCTGAAAATGTAAACTGTTCCTGGCTCTCTGTGTAAATTACCGGACCTGGCAACTAATGAACAGCCTTGTGTAAGACAAAGCATCTTACTGAAAAGAAATGATCAATCCTTGTTCTAAAAACATAGAACAACATTTTAAGAAAGTGCTCAGGTGGCTAAAGAGCTGCCTGTGTATTTGCTTTACTGCCCTCTTAGTAAGTTTGCCAAAAATTTTCCTAGCACACAAGCGGGCCTTCTCTGGTTTATCATTTGTTTTACGACCATCTTCCTTTTGTTGATTTCTTAGCCAGCGGAGCACAAAGCATTCCTAATGACAGTCCTCCCCGTGGTGAGGGCACCCAGTCTGAAGAGGAAGGCTTTGCTGTGGATGATGAGGGTTCTGATGGGGAGCCGAATACCTGGGAGCTGTCAGAAGGGACACAGTGTCCACCCAAGGAACAGACTGGTGATCTTTTTAATGAGGACTGGGACTTGGAGTTGAAAGCAGATCAAGGGAATCCATATGGTAGGTGTGGAGTTTCTGGGGTCCTTAAGCCAGACTTTCTCAGACCCTCTTCCCAGGCTACCTCTGAAGGCAGACAGTTTGGAAAAGGGGGTCCCCTTCTAGGACTCTAACCTGATTTCTGTTACAGGTCTAAATTTCAGTGATAGCTTTACTTTTATATTTAAAAAAAATATGTATGCAAATTTTGAATTTGACTCTATAATGTGTCACTTTAACATTGAAATGATGTTATTCTCTTAAAAAAATCTTTGCTTTGCATTGAGCAGCTGCAGATAGAAGTGCTGTTAACCAGTTTGCTTGCTTTCCACTGCTAAGAATCCTTGTCTGAGAAGCACAGCTATGGGTTGTTCAGAAAGAACATGTTTGTAATTTTTAAGGAAAGGAGGACTGTGTGTGTTTGTGTGTGTACCCGTGTGCATGCTCGTATTTGTGTGTCTTTTCAAACAAAAGAAGTGCAAATGTCCCCTAGAATTATTTTGTTGGCTGTTTTTACCTTCCTTCCTTCCTCCTTTAATCTGTGTCTTAAAACTGCCTGCAGATGCTGACGACATCCAGGGGAGCATTTCTCAAGAGGTCAAACCGTGGGTGTGCTGTGCCCCACAAGGAGACATGATCTATGACCCCAGTTGGCACCATCCACCTCCACTGATACCCCATTATTCCAAGATGGTCTTTGAAACGGGTCAGTTTGATGACGCCGAAGACTGAGTGTGGAGCTTTCTGCCTTGTGGGTGGGCGGGCCCTCCAGGCCAGGGTCCCTCTTCCTGTCGTTGAGGGGAGACGTCCTATCTGAGAAAATGTTCCCAGTGACCCCTGAGTCTGGGGTACACAGACTGGTGTCACGTAAGGTCCCCCTGTTCTCCTCAGTTCTGTTGTTGTTTTTAAAGGATTCCTCCTTTAAAAATGTGTGAATGTTTGTGTCTGTGTCAAGAGGAATTGTGTTCTTTATAAATAAAGGTAGAAAAAAACAATCGGTCTGCTCTTTTCCATTTTAATTAGATGCATCTGAGCAGGGCTTTACTCCTTCATTTAAAGTCCCTGAATTACATTTTAAGGATTCAAAAACTTGGAGGCTTAAAACTACTCTGTGAAAGAGAAAAAAATTTAGTTTGTTTCTGTAGATCTGACACTATTGACCAAGGATTGGAGTCCAGGAGAGATTGGAGACTTTGTGGCTGATACCTGTTTCTGCTGGTGGGAAACTGAACATTCGCTTAGTTAACAAAGGCTTTCCATAGGTCGGTAAACTAACTGGCAGATTAATTAAACCAGTAATTGCATAGCCCTTAATTGACATGAAACTCGATTCCATTTAATCTTTTAATCCTTATAATTACTGATAAGAAGTCACTATTTTTTTTTTTTATTCAATTCATTTTAGAGGTGAGGAATGCAAGACTCAAAATGTTTTGACCTCTGTAAGATCACACAGTGAGTGACAAAACTGGGACCTAGATACACACAGGACTCTGAGGTCTGATGTCTTTGCTGGCCCTGCATGTGTGAGAACTTAGCAGTGGGATCCGGGGCCACACCTTGGCAGGTCTGTGAGCCACCAGAGTAAGTCACCTGTGCCTCTTTGACAGGCTCAGGGATTATTTCTTACCTCCTTCCTTATTGAAGCTGCATCAAGAGAAGTTTTCAGATCTGAAATCTGAGTACCCTCCATAGCAGTGAATTGAGCATATAACCATTTAAACTGTTTTTCAAAGTCCCTGCAAGGTGTGTGAACAAGGCGGAACCTTACGAGGAAGGCAGTGGCTTTGGCCGTGAGGGGCCTCATGGCCAAGGTTGTCGTAGGGAGAAAAAAATGCCCCTTCCACTGTCTTTGCTGAAAGGGCGGTTGTAGATACATCGCCACACCCCTCTTTCTTTCCTCCTTCTCCCAAGGTTGGGAGAGGATGAGAGGATGAGTATGTCTGGCATGAAAAGATAAACTTGAGAAACTGAGCCAAGAGATATCGGGGGCCTGAGGAGGGTGGCAGAATGGCTGAAATGGAAGGGCTATGTTGTTGAAAGGTATGTCAGCCCATGTTTCAGCTGGAGTTAGGCGGCAGCTGGAACTACGAGTAAAGGGAGAAATCACGAAGTGGGGAGATTACATGTGTGCGGGTGGGAGGGAGGGAAGAGAAGTAGTATGAAAAGCAGATGCGTGAGTAGCTGAGCAAAGGAAATTCACAAGTTGCTCATGCTCTTAGTGATCCATAAAAGGGTTGTGAATCTAGGATTCTTTTTTGCATTTTAGAAGTTAATCTTTGCAGTTCCTCCCGGGTTATTCCTGGCAAAGTGGGTAGGAGGGAAATGGGGTTTACTGGAGTAAGGGGGTAGAAAATAATATTTCTTAAAAAAATCAGAATTTTTTTTCCTTTTCTTTCTTTCTTCTTTCTTATTCTGTCACTCAGGCTAAGGTGCAGTGGTATCGTCATAGCTCACTGCAACCTCAAGCGATCCTCTTGCCTCAGCCTCCTGAGTGGCTGGGACTACAGGGATACGCCACCATGCCCAGCTAATTTTTCTATTTTTTGTAGAGATGGGGTCTTGCTCTTGCTCAGGCTGGTCTTAAACTCCTGACCTCAAGTCATTATCCAGCCTCAGCCTCCCAGAGTGCTAGGATTATAGGTGAGAGTTACTGCCCCTGGCCTGACAAACTAATTCTGAAAACGTGGATTGCGTGACATATAACTCACACATAGAAAACAATAAAAAAGTAACAAATTAGAAAGGATCATTTTGTTTTAATAAAACACTGTGGCCCCAGGGAAAAATTTTTTTTCTAGTGTGGCAGTCAGTGTGTTAATCTGAAAGCCTTCAATCACTGACCAGGTAAATTTTGTTCTTTAAAAACTTGGGTGAGGCTGGGTGCGGTGGCTCACGCCTGTAATCCTAGCACTCTGGGAGGCCGAGGCGGGTGGATTGCTCGAGGTCAGGAGTTCGAAACCAGCCTGAGCAAGAGCGAGACCCCGTCTCTACCATAAATAGAAAGAAATTAATTGGCCAACTAACATATATAGAAAAAATCAGCTGGGCATGGTGGTGCATGCCTGTAGTCTCAGCTACTCGGGAGGCTGAGGCAGTAGGATCGCTTGAGCCCAGGAGATTGAGGTTGCTGTGAGCTAGGCTAACGCCACGGCACTCACTCTAGCCTGGGCAACAAAGTGAGACTGTCTCAAAAAAA
>VSMD01036718.1:0-42834 GCA_008750895.1 Mirza zaza
TTTTGAGACAGAGTTTCACTTTATTGCCCAGGCTAGAGTGAGTGCCGTGGCATCAGCCTAGCTCACAGCAACCTCAAACTCCTGGGCTCAAGCAATCCTGCTGCCTCAGCCTCCCAAGTAGCTGGGACTACAGGCATGTGCCACCATGCCCGGCTAATTTTTTCTATATATATTAGTTGGCCAATTAATTTCTTTCTATTTATAGTAGAGATGGGGTCTCGCTCTTGCTCAGGCTGGTCTCGAACTCCTGAGCTCAAACGATCCGCCCACCTCGGCCTCCCAGAGAGCTAGGATTACAGGCTTGAGCCACCGCGCCCGGCCGGTTTCGAACTTCTGACCTTGAGCAATCCACCCACCTCGGCCTCCCAGAGAGCTAGGATTACAAGCATGGAGCCACTGCGCCCGGCCAACACAATTATTTTAAAAAAGAAAGTCAAGTTTCGTGGTTGAGACAATGTAACAAGACACTTGCCACTCTTCATTTTTATGCGATTGTCTAATATGCCTTCTTTAGGCCTCCTGTTCACCTTTAAAATGAAAATACCACTACCTACCTTCACAATATTGTTGTCAGTATAATGTATTAAAGGAAATAACATGTTAAAGTAAATTCCCGGCACACTGCTTGGTACAGAGAAGGTTCCCAGGATAATTCCCTTTACTTTTGAATATAATAAATCATAATTCATTATACCACAGTATATGTCAAAACTTAAAATACAATCAGTTAACCACAGCAAAGGCTTGCATTTCAGCCTCTGCAGGAAAGCAAGTCCAAAACCATGTGTATCTAGATTGTTGTGTTCTCCCAGCCCCATTCCCCATCACTCATCCAGAGCCTGGCTCTTTTCCAATGCTCCTGGCTTTGCTCTGGGCTATAATAAGGTGTTGGGGCAATAATGATGGCAGCTACTGAGCGCTAAGCCTTTACACAAATCATCATTCAACCTAACCACAACCCACACTACAGGGGAAACTGAGGCTCATAAAGACTAAATAACATGTCTGGGGTCTCCTGGTAGGCAAGTGGTAGAGAGATGCTGTGCACAGGGGACACTAGGTGGTGCGAAAAAGTGTCCTGATCTTGCCCTCAATGGCTTAGATAACTCTCATAAAAACAGATGGATAAAACTCTATTTTTGCTAAAATGAACATTTATGAATATTTGTGAATTCTGTTACTACACAAGGAAAGAGAACAGAATTGATGACTTGTAATTGAGTACTTAACATCTAGCAGACAAGGGGTACTTAATATCTGGCATAATATTACATCAATATCTGAGTGATAATCATTATTACTAAATAGGGAATTTCCATCTCCTAACTTTAGTGATGTACCAGACTCGCATATATTTCTGATATTCAAAATATCAGTATTTCTGATATTCAAAACCCTTATATTTTTGCTAGAGATTATTAGATATCTTTGGAAAAGTCTATGATGATTTAAAGCTGTAGTTTCAACAGAAGTCCACAATCTTCATGAAGTATCAAAATCAGCAGTGGGAAGGAGTGGCAATGCATTTATTCTGTCCCTCTGGTGCTATAATCCAGGCTCTATCCCCAAAGGAATTAATGACTTAAAGTATATCTTATTCTGCTGGCTAAAAGAGTCTTCCTTCTGTTTTTTTTTTTACAATTAAAATGGTGAAAGAAAAGAGATTTATAGAGGTGAGCTGCTTCTGGGCACCCGGGGTCCCTATCTACCAAGTTAAGACTAGAGCAGCGGCACTCTCCATGCCCCACCATGCCCCTTGACCAATCAATCAAACAATCAATCAATACACTGCGAAGTATCTCTTCTCTCACTATTTCTTCCCACTCCAGCCCTAAGGCACTACAAAGACAGCTCCCTCTTCCCAGAATGCTTTACCGCAGATATACACAGACCTAATCCCCTCACATCCTTCACATTCTTGCTCAAATATCATCTTATCGATGGGGCCTACCCTGACCAAATTCCAAGCCTGGTCACAAGCAATTCCCCTCGTCTATATCTTCTCCCCAAACTCCTCCTGCCTATTAACACTCTACATGACTTACTTCGTATGTTTACTGTCTGCCCCCCTTTGCTAGACTGTAAGGTTTATGAAAGAAGAATTTTTATGTATTTTGTTCACCAATCGGATTCTCAAACCCCCAGAACAGTGCCCTGCATATAGTAGGTGCTCAGTAAGTATTTGTTCAATAAGTGAATTAAGATACTTTGAAGCGAGAATGTTTAAACAATTAAATCTCTTCACTAGCTAGCAAGTCAACTTTAATAAGTGGAAGCTCAGTCAGAGGGAATATTATTCAGAATCCCTTGGGGAAGTAGAGAGAGACATCCATGCCACACAAACTCATGCTTTCCAGTTCAGGAAAATGAATATTCAATCCAAGCTCACATTGCATTTAAGTGTCTAATTTAGTTGACAGATGGACAAATACATAGATAAGTAAATAAAGAAGAAAGAAATGTATTCCTAATACTATGCAGAAGAAATGAAGCAATTATAGTATTAAACATGTCAACAAGAGTCAACCAACATCAAAATAAACTGGTTTGAAACCTTACTGCCAGAGAAACCGAGTATGTGTAAATGGACCAATGTTCTAACCATGCTCCTTTCCTCACACAAAACTGAGAGTACAGTGTAGGGGTGCTCCTGCCCATCTGGAATCTCTGCCATAGTCCAGATATGCCAGTTCTCTCTGCCATATTCTCCCCTGTCACCTTAAGGTCAATCCTACTACACTGCTCACCCAGTGACCCAGAAACCTTCTGATAATGAAAGAAGTGGAAATATGATGAAGAAACTCTTCTTTATAAGCCTATATTGTTAGACATTCCAATGGTTTCCAAGTCCTTTTATGGTCAAAGCAAGACAAAGGAAACTGACAGTAGTTACAGAGATGAGAGGTCTCTGGCAAAATGAAAATGCTTATCTTTTTCTTGATTCCTACTGCTACTACCACAAAGATGATTACAGTAGGTCTATGACTGGGTCCTTCTGCTCCAGTTTCTTCCTCCTTTGTTCTATCTTCTCATCTCTCTATCATGGGCTCCCAGTGTCTCTGCTGTGGCTCTTAAGCTGGGGTACCTATTCAAGCTGTACAGGAATATGTCAGAGAGTGTTTAAAACAATGGATAAACATGACACAATTTTGTGGAATTAGTTTTACTCAAAGATAATGCAATGGAAGCTGTGGAAAGCAGCCCTCCATCTCAGGAATAGAGCACTCTTCCACGGGAGTACTCCGCTGTGCTGGAGATGTCTGATGAAGGCTCATAGCTTAATCCCCCCTCAGGAACTGCCCTCAGCCAAAGACAGGTGCTTTGCCAAGCTTATATCCTCCACGGAGCAGCCCACATCCAATCAGTGGTCCACTGGAAGTACACAGGCCAGGCCCCCTTGCTTCAATCTGGGACATCTCTGAAGGGCCACCACAGCTTCTGAGGGCCATCACAACCCCTGTGGGGTTGCCTGAGGCCTTTGCTGCATTTGCATCACAGTCCAATATTTCCTTCTATTCAAACCCCTTATAGATGTTTCTAAAAGCACTTTCCAATAAATCTCTTAAATTCAAATTTTACCCACTCAGAGTCTATTTCCTGGGGGAACTCAATCTACAACAAGGGACACTTTAAAAATTATGATAACAGATACATACAGACATATTAGACAAAATTTACATGAATTTAAAAGGTAAAATTTCAAAGACATTTTGACTTGCACTGGACTATATATCCCTCAGTGGACAGCTGTCATTATTGCCTAGAAACCCTCCCCACTCCTTCCTTGGATAAATAATCTTCTTTCCATTGGTGAATGTATTCCATATGGTTTAAGTAGAGCTGATCCAATATGCAGTACTTCATCTTCTACTCACAAGGGTGAGAACATGACCTAGACCAGTCAGCACAGCCCATCTCCTGGCCAGTATGACTGATTCCCAAATGGGTATATGACTCCAAACCTTCCTCCAAGACTTTTTTGACCCAATTAACAGAAAAGACTTTCTGCAGGAGTTGCTGAACTAGGAGAATGTGAGACTAGGCCTGCAGATTATAAGAGCTTATCCTAGGAAAGCAGGTGGTTGGGGAAGTGGTGGGAACAGAGGCAGGGGGGAGGGAGAGAGAGCATCAGCCCTAATTACAGTGTTTGAGATTCTGGATCCAGCTATGCCTAAAGCTAGCAATACCCTTAGACTTCCGAATTATGTGAGCCATTAATTTTTCCCCTACTCTGTCCGTGCTTATTTGAGTGGGTTTCTGTCATTTGCAACTGATGGATTTAATATATCCCCATAGTCCAGAAATAAGAGTTCATGCTTCTGTGCCTTTTGGGTACTCTGCTGGAATAGTATGAGAAACAGCAGCAAAGTATCTTCAATCCAAACTCTTCTGCTTCAAAGCCAGCCATTAACAGGGCTCCTTTTCCAACTAACCTTCATTTTTAACCTCCAACACATCCCTGACAAATGTAGTCAGGATGGTCTCACTGTTAAATCTTTACACATCTCTACCTTTATTTGTGCTTTGATCAAATCCCTAACTCTCTGCTACTAAGAAAAAACTATTCATTCTTTAGAATGTTGAAGATAATTTAAATGAATAGTATAAGAATTTCATGTTTCTTTATTTTTCTGAACAATAGCACAAAATTTAGCAAAGATACATACAGCCCAGCTGTGCGACTTGGGCATATTATTTAACTCTCTAATCCTCAGTTTGATTTTTTCATTTTTAAAATGCAGATAATAATAAATACCTTTTGGACTTTGCTATTATTATTCAAAATAATACAGAAGAAATACAGCCTCATATTAGTTTTAAGTCAATGAACATGAGGACTTGATTGTGAATGCTTTCACTCCATTACTCCATCACAAAAGCATTTTATTCTTAATGGATTTCCTTTACTAAATGATACCTTCTCCCTAGCCTCTTCATGAAATCAATATCCTAACTCAGCAATAAATCAACATAAGATAGTTGAGAATCTATAAATACTATAATTGAACAAGCTTGATCAAATATATGGCTAAAAAGCTCAGGTGTTCTAGTTAGCAGCAAAAACAAATGAGTTATTTGAAGTAAATTGTAGACCTTTCTTGTTTTAGAGACAAGCTTCTGTCACTTCTGTTCTAATTTTAGAAGCCAAAATTCTAAATGAAATTTTTTTGGCTTGTACAAATGTAATAGCAGATGCCAACCTGTGCTTCGAATATGGTGAGAAAGTTCTAATTGGGAGCAGCCACACAGCAATTAACTCTTCCCATTTCTGACTTAACCCATTCTCAGGCTAGCAATCAGAACTGCTCTATGCCAACATTGTCAGTTCCTGGTGTCTTAAAAATAAATAAATAAAATCTACTCTGTGAATCACAAGTATGTCAAATGCTCAGAGAGTAACTTCAATTCATTTATGTAGGTTCAACATCAGCTCACATGTAAGTTCCCCTTTTCTGATTAAATTGTTCCTATTCATAAATATATTCATGTATTAAAATAATATTTTATAACAGTATTTTAATGATCACCATTTTCCTCCCTATTGTTAACCATTTAAAACTATTAATATTTGTCATTTCCCCTATGCCATGGGTACATGTTTTCAGTTAGAAACTTTTAAACATCCTATAATAAGGAATATATTTCAATAATTCCTTGAATAAGCCTTTCTTTTAACTCAGTAAAAAATATGCTATTGTACTTTGAAAGAAATTACAAAAAACCCAGCAGGGAGTTACAGCAGCTGTTCTAATTACTGGAAGTCTCCCATGCATATTAAAATTAATGGATAATTACTGAAGAATATGATTTATATCTTCAACAAGCTTTATGGCACTTTCTTAAAGATGTAACATGTTTCTCCCTCCTGAAGGTGGAATGGTGGCCAGATAACAACTATAACAATTATGAAAAAAAGTCAAGAGCATTTTACCTGCTAAAAAAATATTAAATGTTAAGATAAACCATAAATTGATATTCTGTACTGCTTAATTTGAATTTACATACTTCACTACAGAAATTCAGATATATTATAGAGGAAGTCAATAAAACAAAAAAGATTTATTTCTAAGTTCTAGGAAACAAATATCATCCCTCCATTCTTGGAGTATTTTTATACACACATGCACACACACATACACACACGCACAGAGTGTTTAATGAACATCTCTGTGCCACACAGGTGGACTGACAGTATCTCCCTAAACACATCTGCCTTTTCTGCTTTTATATTCATCAATTCTTCACACCTATAGAAATGCAGTGATCATGATAAAATGATGATTAAAATTATCACAGAGAATATTTATGAATTACATCACAAAGAGTTATTTTCCTAATAAATACAAATTAATAAGAAAAGACCAATAGCCCATTAGAAAGATGGGCAAAGGATATGAACAGGCAGTTGACAAATAGAAATGGTTTTTTTTTTTTTTTTTCTTTGAGACAGAGTCTCACTTTGTTGCCCAGGCTAGAGTGCCATGGCGTCAGCCTAGCTCACAGCAACCTCAAACTCCTCGGCTCAAGCAATCCTCCTGCCTCAGCCTCCCAAGTAGCTGGGACTACAGGCATGCATCACCATGCCTGGCTAATTTTTTCTATATATTTTCAGTTGTCCAGCTAATTTCTTTCTGTTTTTAGCAGAGACGGGGTCTCACTCTTGTTCAGGCTTGTCTTGAACTCCTGACCATGAACGATTTTCCCACCTTGGCCTCCCAGAGTGCTAGGATTACAGGTGTGAGCCACCATGCCCGGCCACAAATGGTTCTTAAACATATGAAAAGGTAACCAATCTCATTCATAATAAGAAAAATGCAAATTAAAAGTATATGATACTAATTTTCATTTATCACTATGAAAACATATTGTGAAGATGTAGGAAAACAAATATTCTTACACACTGCTAATGACAGTATCAATTAGTAAACCTCTATGAAGGACAACTTTGTAATATCTTATGAGAATTATTAGTGCACACTTCCTGTGATATAGCAATTCTAGGAATTTGTCCTATAATTATGATTATACTCAAGAAAAATAGGTTAAAAATTATCTATTACACTACCATTTGTAATAGCAAAAGATTAGAAATTACTTAACACATTGACTGCCACACTAAAAAAATTTTTTTCCCTGGGGCCACAGTGTTTTATTATGAATATAGAATAAAAACTTCGCAAAGAAAATGATCTTTTTAATTTAATGAAAAATCTGTTATTTTTTATTGTTTTCTGCGTGTGAGTTATATGCACCTTGAAAAATAGTTCTGTCAGCTCCCAAGGTGAAGAGACCTGTGAGTTACATATGTTTCGTAAGGCCCTGGGCTCAAAACTAGTGCGAGTTAAATACAACTCACATGGAAGTTAATGTGTTAATAGGTGTCCATAGAGAACTGATTAAATTAATTGCAGTATATCTACACCAAAGAATCTTATGAAGACCTACAGATGTAAAAACTATGTACTGATATGAAATGAGCTCCAAGATATACTATTAAATGAAAAATGTTAAGTTCAAAACAGTGCAAAAAAGAAAGAAAAAAATCAGTATCTGTTATGCACACAATTTCTCTGTAAAGATAAGGAATAAATTAACAATACTTGCTGCCTGTATGGAAAGATGATATGGCAAGGAGACAGAAAAAGAAGGCATAATTTAGTGTAATAAAGACTAAATACTTTTGTATCTCCTGGATTTTGAACCATGTTAATTTTTTACTTTGTTAAAAGTAAATCAACTAAATTTTAAAAGTTAAAGGACCTGAAAGATGGCAGAGTTTTTGCATGACCTTTTTAGGTAGAATGTTCTTGTGAAACATTTTAACAGGGAGAGTGTGATAAAAGCAATGACACCTAAGGCAAAGAGCATTACTGACAGGGTCCGTGCTCAGCATGATACCAATACGCACAACAAAAATTACAAATCAAATAGAAAAAAGACAAGCAGAGACAAGGATACTGAAAATTACAAATGATGAATGATCTAATTAAAATGAACAAATGGTAGCCTTACAAACAGGCATCTGGTGGATTCTGTCAAAAAATGATATGTTCACCACTTGGAGAAATATAAATCCATTTTAGGTCTCAGGATAAATTCCAGCCAACATAAATGCCACTATCTTATTATTGGAGGTTGCTGGCATGAGAAGAGGGATAGGCAAGGAATATGAGAAAGCTGCTTAAAATATACTTCAATATGTGAATGAGACAGATGTCATGTGGTTTTATCTCTGCAAGTCTATTAAAGCAGAAAATAGGCTGAAGTGTCACAAACAGGTGTCCTAGTTAACATGTAATTGGCACTATGACACAGGTGGATTTGGCTATTGGCTTGACAAGAGATGGTGGGCAAGAAAATGTTACATTTGATTCTTTCAACCAATTTGCAGATTAGAAAATGTTATGAGATTAAAAAACAGAGAAAAACTATTTTATAATAGCCTGGTCAATTCCAAAAGCATTATATTTTTCTCCTAGCAACAGAAGGTACTTCATATATACATACATAATATTCCATTTTAAGTAAAATATGATTAGTTTAAGATAAACTGAACTCAAATATTTCATCATGGGTCAGACACGGTGGGTGGCTCATTCCTTCAATCCCAGCACTTTGGGAGTTTGAGACCAGGCTGAGCAACACAGGAAAACCTCATCTCTACAAAAAATTTTTTAAAAATTGGCTGGGCATGGTGGTGCCAACCTGTGGTCCCAGCTACTCAGGAGGCTGAGGCAGGAGGACTGCTTGAGCTTACTGAGGCTGTAGTAAGCTATGATAACACCACTGCACTCTGGCCCAGGTGACAGAGTAAGACTCTGTCTCAGGAAACAAACAAACAAAATTTCATCATGAAGTTATGATTTCTTGCCTGAGACTATATGTACAGGCATACTTCATTTTATTGGCCTTTGCTTTATTGCATATTGCAAGTAGTATGTTTTTTACAAATTGAAGGTTTGTGCCAACCCTGCGTCAAGTAAGTCTACTGGTGCCATTTCTTCAATAGCATGTGTTCACCTCATGCTTCTCTGCAACACTTTGTGTAATCCCTACAATATTTCAGGCTTTTTCATTATTATTATATCTGTTATGGAGATCTGTGATCAGTGATCTTTAATGTTACTAGTGTAATTGTTTTAGGGCACCATGAATAGTAAGACAACAAACTGAATCCATAAGTGTTATGTGTCTTGACTATTCCACCAACTGGCTGTTTCCCAGTCTCTCTCCTGCTCCTCAGACCTCCCTATTCCCTGAGATACAACAGTATTGAAATTAGGCCAGTCAATAACCCTACAATGGCCTCTAAGTGTTCAAGTGAAAGGCAGAGTCACACATCTCTCACTTTAAATCGAATGCTAGAAAAGATTAAGTGTACTGAGGAAGACATGCCAAAAGCCCAGACAGGCCAAAAGCCTGGCCTCTTGCACCAGTTGTCACTATAGAGGAAAAATTCTTTAAGGAAATTAAAAGTGCTACAACAGTGAACACACGAATGATAAGATTACAGCCTTATTGCTGATACAAAGAGCTACTTGGTCTAGCTAGAAAATAAAACCTGCCAGAACATTCTCTTAAGCCAAAGCCTAATCCAGAGCAAAGTCCTAACTCTCTCCAATTCTATGAAGGCTGAGAGAGGTGAGGAAGCTGCAGAAGGTTTGACATAGTGGAGGTTAGTTCATGAAGTTTAAGGAAAAAAGTCATCTCCATAACATAAAAGGGCAAGGTGAAGCAGCAAGTGCTGATGGAGAAGCTGCTACAGGTTATCCAGAAGATCTAATTAGGATCATTGATGAAGCTGCTTACACTAAAACAACAGATTTTCAATGTAGACTAGACAGCCTTCTCTTGAAAGAAGATGCTGCCATGTAAGGCTTTCCTAGCTAGGGAGGAGAAGTCAATGCCTGGCTTCAAAGCTTCATAAGGAAGGCTCTACTATACTCCAGCCTGTATGAGAGAATGAGATCCCATCTCTTAAAAAAACAAACAAACAAAAAAGACAAGATGATTCTCCTGTTATGGGCCAATGCAGCTGGTGACTGACTTTAAGTTGAAGCCAGTGTTCATTTACAATTCCAAAAATCCTAGGGTCCTTAAGAATTATGCTAAATGGACTCTAACTGTGCTCTATCAATGGAACAACAAAGCCTGGATGATAGCATGTCTGTTTATAACATGGTTTACTAAATATTTTAAGGCTACTATTGAGACCTACTATTGAGAATAAAAGATTCCTTTCAAAATATACTGCTCACAAACAATGTACCTGGTCACCCAACAGCTCTCATGGAGATGTCCAAGGATATCTATGCTAACACAACATCCATTTCTACAGCCTATGGATCATGGAGTAATTTTGACTTTCATGTCTTACTTCAGAAAAACATTTTGTAAGGCTATACCTGCCATATTAGATAGTGATTCCTCTGGTGGATTTGGGCAAAGTAAATTGAAAACCTTCTGGAAAGGATTCACCATTCTAGATGCCATTAAGAACACTGGTGATTCATGGGAAGAAGTAAAAATACCAATGTTAACAGGGTTAATGAGGTTGATTCCAACCCTTATGGATGACTTTGAGAAGTTCAAGATTTCAGTGGAGAAAGTAATTGCAAATGTAGTAGAAATAGCAAGAGAACTAGAAGTGGAGCCTGAAAACATGAATTGCTGCAATATCATGATCAAACTTGAATGGATGAGGAGTTTCTTCTTATGGATAAGGAAAGTGGTTTCTTGAGATGGAATCTATTGGTGAAGATTCTGTGAACATTACTGAAATGACCACAAAAGATTCTGAAAATTACATAAACTTAGTTGTCAAGTAATGGCAAGGTTTGAGAGGACTGACTTCAATTTTGAAAAAAGTTCTACTGTAGGTAAAATGCCATCAAACAGCATTGCATGCTACAGAGAAATCTTTCATGAATGGAAAAGTCAATCAACACAGCAAACTTCATTGTCTTATTTTAAGAAATTGCCACAGCCACCTCAACCTTTAGCAACCACCACCCTGATCAGTCATCAGCCATCAATACTGAGGTAAGACCCCTTTATCAGCAAAAAGATTAGGACTTGCTGAATGCTCAGATGATTATATTTTTTAGCAATAAAATATTTTCAAATTAAAGTATGTATACTGTTTATCTTTTTAAAGATATAATGCTGTTGCACACTTAAAAGACTACAGTATGAGTAAACATAACTTTTATATGCACAGGGAAACAAAAAAATTCATGTGACTCACTTTATTGTATTATCTGTGTTTGTGCAGTGGTCCGGAAAAGAAAAACACCCACAAAATCTCCAATGTATGCCTGTAAATCACTTAATAAAGTTTCTCAGTATTATTGTGATCATAAAGTATAAAATATATGATATTTTGAAAAATTCACAGTAAGCCATGTTTATTTCCAATTCATCTTGTTACTCCATAATTGCAGTATCTGGTTAAATAAATATTATCAGCTAAAACAAAATTAGCTCTAATCTGGGCATCTAGAAGTCATCCTCCCATCCGAGGATTTTATTAAATTTAGGGTAAGATTTAACCATTCAGAAGAATTTGATTGATGAAGTTTCAAACAAAGTCCCATATAAGTGGCAATCATTTAAACATTAAGAAAATCACATTGGCATAATACTTTTATGTCTTTCTTTTTTTTTTTTTTAAATAAAACATAGTCTTGCTCTGTCACCCGCCGACTCACTGGTGGTAAGTAGACCGGGCTCCCCCTGGGCGCGCTGTCTGGGGGCATCTGAAGAGAGAGTGAGTGCTGTCAGCACCATTCACAGACAAGGAGGACTGTGCTCGGGTTGCAGGGCCAGGCAGCACTTCACAAGAGTTCTATGGACCAGTGTGTGGAGATAGAAAAGCCACCGTCCGGACTGGCCACACCCACAAGAAGCAGTACTGCCTGCGGCCACATCTGCTCTGGCCAGGACTGCACTTCTCCGGGAGCATCAGGGAAGCACCAGGCCCACCCTCCACTGCACAGCAGGAACTCACGTGCCACACAATCCCGCCTTCCTGGCCGGCTGTGTCTTTTCTCACGAACCTTGTTGGAAGCAATAGCAAAAGGAATATGTGTCTTCTTCCCTCTGGCACATTCACACCCCGTTCCCCACACTCCATTCTTCTTCCCTAGACTCTCCCTTCACAGAGGGATGGAGAAGGCCAGAGAAGCAGCAGCAGCGCCGGAGCGCTTGGTGGGAGCTGGAGCGCAGTGGTGGGATCACAGCTCACTGCAACCTCAAGCTCCCAGGCTCAAACAATTTTCCCATCTCAGCCACCTGAGTAGCTGGGACTTCAAGGACAAACCACCACGCCTGGTTAATTTTTTAATTTTTTATAAAGGTGGGGTGTCATTATGTTGCCCAGGCTGGTCTTGAACTCCTGGCCTCAAGTGATCCTCCCAATTGGGCCTCCCAAAGTGCTGAGATTATGTGTGTGAACCACTGCTGACAGCTATAATGCTACTGTTAAACAGCTGCAGCTATTTGTAATGGGACATGGAAAAAATGTTTCCTTCCTCAGGACAGCTTTAGAAATACCCTGGGAAATGAAAGACCAAAAATTCAATTTATTTCTTTAATATAATAGATTGGAAATGCAAAGATGAATAATTCAACATTAAATTTTTCATAGTAAAATTGTTATAAACTAATCTGTCCTTTTGTAACTTAATTTAAAACCAAAATAGTTAGATCAATACTTTAACAATATACATCCTTATATATGTGCTTCCTTAAAATTCAACATGAATTATGCATAATTATACACAAAAGTAATAACAAAGGTTAATATTTTAAAAATCAAGTAAAAATTGTTTATTGTGATACTAATTATGGAGAAATAGGAATTAAAATATACAAGGATAAGAAGTTAATACAGAAAAAATGAAAAAAATCACTTGTAATGTGGACCTTAAAAAAACTATTTAATATAACACTGTTACCATTTAAGAAAATTATACTAAAGAAGTTCATATCAAGTATTTATGGAGGCTTATACTGGGGAGAAAATAAATGAACCTAACTAATAATTCAAATCAAATCCTGTATATGTGTATTTTTAAAAAATAAAGGTACCCAATCAATGTTGCAGAAATGATTACAATTCCATCAGCTTCATAAAGTTGTCCACTCATTTTACTTTGCCTTCTTTTCACTTGAAAAGGCAAAGTCAACTGAACCCAGATAAGAACAAAGATTTTACAAATGCTCAATAGTTACAACTTTCGGCCGGGTGCAGCGGCTCACGCCTGTAATCCTAGCACTCTGGGAGGATGAAGCCGGAGGATCGCTCGAGGTCAGGAGTTCGAGACCAGCCTAAGCAAGAGCAAGACCCCGTCTCTACTAAAAATAGAAAGAAATCAGTCGGTTGACTAAAAAAATATATAGAAAAAATTAGCTGGGATAGTGGTGCATGCCTATAGTCCCAGCTACTTGGGAGGCTGATGCAGTAGGATCGCTTGAGCCCAGGAGTTTGAGGTTGCTGTGAGCTAGGCTGCTGCCATGGCACTCTAGCCCAGGCAACAGAGTGAGACTCTGTCTCAAAAAAGAATTATGGGTCAAAGGATAAAAAACCTGATTGAAATTCTGGCTTTTCATCTAACTTGCTGTGGAATCTTAAAGAAGATACCAAGAGAGAACACAGAGAAAAATGGAAACAATAATTGATTTTCTCCTCTTTCTGACCATAGAGAATATGTAACTGGATTTCTGTCCTATCTCTCAAGCATGATCCCCTCTTCATGTGAGGTTTCTTAGCCCTGGTCCTATATACACTTTCCAAGTCCTGACTTAATGCTGAAAGCTAGAATTTTCTTACTTGCCCATACTAGCCTCTTCTGGTTCAAAAATCCCTTGATAGTCACAGGTTTGTCAAGATTTCTGTTTTAAAGCAAAACTATTTTATTTATTTATTTATTTCAGCAAATTATGCAAGTAAAAATGTTAAGGTTACGTATATTGCCCATGCCCCCGCCCCCAGTCTGAGCTTCAAGTGTGACAATCCCACTAATTGTGTTTGTATATACCCATCCCCTACTCCCCTCTCCCACCTGCCCGATACCCGATAAAAGTTTTTCCTATATGTCCACTTAGATGTTGATCCGTTAATACCAATTTGCTGGTGAGTACATGTGGTGCTGGTTTTTCCATTCTTGAGATACTTCACTTAGTAGACTAGGTTCCAGCTCTATCCAGGAAAATACAAGAGGTGCTATATCGCCATTGTTTCTTAAAGCTGAATAGTACTCCATGGTATACATATACATCATTTTATTAATCCACTCATGAATTGATGGGCACTTGGGTTGTTTCCGCAGCTTTGCAATTGTGAATTGTGCTGCTATACACATTTGAGTACAGGTGTCTTTTTCATAAAGTGACTTTTGATCTTTTGGGTAGATGCCCAGTAGTGGAATTGCTGGATCAAATGGTAAATCTACTTGTATCGCTTTGAGGTATCTCCATATTGCTTTCCACAGAGCTTGAACTAGTTTGCAGTCCCACCAGCAGTGTAGGAGTGTTCCTATCTCTCTGCATCCACGCCAGCATTTAGTGTTTGGGGACTTTTTGATAAAGGCCATTCTCACTAGAGTTAAGTGATATCTCATTGTAGTTTTGATTTGCATTTCCCTGATGATTAGAGATGTTGAGCATTTTTTCATATGTTTGTTGGCCATTATTCTGTCTTCTTTTGAGAAGTTTCTGTTCATGTCCTTTGCCCATTTTTTGATAGGGTTGATTTTTTTCTTGCTGGTTTTCCTGAGTTCCAAATAGATTCTAGTTATCAGCCCTTTATCACATGTGTAGCTTCAAAATTTTTCTCTCATTCTGTGGGTTGTCTGTTTACTCTCTTGACAGTTTCTTTGGCTATGCAGAAGCCTTTGAATTTGATCAGGTCCCATTAGTTTATTACTGTTGCTGTTGTGATTGCCTTTGGGGGTCTTCTTCATAAATTCTTTGCCTAGGCCAATGTCTAGACGAGTATTTCCAACATTTTCCTCTAGAATTCTAATAGTTTCACACCTAAGGTTCAAGTCTGTTACCCAGAGTGAGTTGATTTTTGTGAGAGGTGAAAGATGTGGGTCTTGTTTCAGTCTTCTACATGTGGCTATCCAGTTTTCCCAGCACCATTTATTGAATAAGGATTCTTTTCCCCAGTGCATGCTTTTGTCTGCTTTGTCGAAGAATAGTTGGCTATATGAGGATGGTTTTATATCTGGGTTCTCTGTTCTGTTCCACTGGCCAATGTCCCTGTTCTTGTGCCAATTCCAAGCTGTTTTAATGACTACAGCCTTGTAGTATAGTTTGAAGTCTGATAAATTGATACCTCCTATTTTCTTTTTTATTGCCTAGGATTGATTTTGCTATATGGGGTCTTCTCTGGTTCCATACGAAGTGTAAAACTATTTTTTCTATATCTGTGAAAAATGATGGTATTTTAATAGGGATTGCACTGACTCTGTAGGTCACTTTGGGTAGTATAGACATTTTAACAATGTTGATTCTGCCGACCCATGAGCATGGTACATTCTTCACCTGTTTACTTCCTCTGCTATTTCTTTCTTCAGTGTTTCATAGTTCTCCCTGTAGAGGTCTTTTACCTCCTTAAATATATTCCTAGGTACTTTATTTTCTTTGTTGATATTTTGAAGGGAATTGAGTCTTGATTTGGTTCTCACTTGTATTGTTGTAGGCATATATGAATGCCCTGATCTCTGTGTTTTGATTTTGTATTCTGAGACTTTACCAAATATATTTATTAGTTCAAGGAGTCTCATGGTTGAATCCTAGGGGTTTTCTAGGTATAATATCATGTCATCAGCAAAGAGTGAGAATTTGATCTCTTCTGCTCCCACGTAAACACCCTTAATTCTGCTCTCTTGTCTTACTGCTATACTGAGGACTTCCAGCACTATGTTGAATAGAAATGGAGATAGTGGATAACCTTGTCTTGTTCCAGTTCTAAGTGGGAATGCTTTCAATTTTTCCCCATTCAGTATGACATTGGCTGTGGGTTTGTCATATATGGCTTGTATCATTTTTAGGTAAGCCCCGTCTATGCCTATTTTGTTGAGCGTTCTTATCATAAAAGGGTGTTGAATTTTGTCAAATGCTTTTTCTGCGTCTATTGAGAGGATCATATGGTCATTGTTTTTGCTTCTGTTTATATGGTGAATTACATTTATAGATTTGCATATGTTGAACCATCCCTGCATCCCTGGGATGAAGCCCACATGGTTGTGATGGATTATTTTCTTGGCCAGCACCTGGATTCGATTGGTTAAGATTGTGCTGAGAATTTTTGAATCTATATTCATAAGGGATATTGGTCTGTAGTTTTCTTTTTGTTGCATCCTTTCTTGGTTTGGGTATTAGGGTTATGTTCGCTTCATAAAATATGTCGGGGAGGATTCCCTCCTCAATGTTGTGGAATAATTTCTGCAGGATAGGGACCCATTCTTCTTTGTAGGTGTGGTAAAATTTGGGTGTGAAACCATCCGGTCCAGGACGTTTCTTTTTAGGAAAGTTTTTTATTGCTGTTTCAATTTCAGTACTTGATATTGGTCTGTTCAGGAATTCTGTTTCTTCCTGGATGAGCCTAGGCAGCCTGTGTGTTTCTAAGAAATTGTCCATTTCCTCCACATTTTCCAGTTTGTGTGCATACTGGAAATGCACTCTGTGGCATCAGTTGTAATTTCTCCCTTATTGTTCCTGTTGGAGTTTATTAGAGATTTTTCTTTTCTGCTTTTCATTAATCTAGCCAAAGGTGTGTCAATTTTGTTTATTTTACAAAGAACCAACTTTTTGTTTTATTAATCTTTCATATGGTTTCCCTGTTGTCAAATTCATTTAGTTCTTATTTGATCTTAATGATTTCACTTCTTCTGCTGGATTTGGGGTCGGTCTGTTCTTCTTTTTCCAGCTCTTTGAGTGGATTCATTAGGTTGTCTGTTTGTGATCTTTTCGACTTTTGGATATAGGCATTTATGGAAATAAACTTTCCTCTCAGGACTGCTTAAGCTGTGTCCCACAGGTTTTGGTAACTTGTGTCACCTTTGTCATTTAGTTCAAAGAATCTTTTGATTTCCATCTTGATTTCCTCCTTTATGAAGTGATCATTCAGCAGAAGGTTATTTAGTTTCCATGACTTTGTATAGAAATGAGGACTCTTGTTAGGATCGATTTCTACATTTATTCCATTATGGCCTGAAAGATATATGGTATAATTTCTATTTTTTAAAATTGTTTGAGACGTGCTTTGTGTCCTAGGACACGGTCAATCTTAGAGAATGAGAAGAATGTATATTCAGTGGTTTTGGGGTAGAATGTCCTATAAATATCACTCAGGCTCATTTGTTCTAGAGTTCTGTTTAAGTCCATTATTTCTTTGTTGATTCTCTGTTTGGAGGATCTGTCCTGTGCTGTCAGTGGGGTGTTAAAGTCTCCAACTATTACGGTGTTGTTGCTTATCCATTTGTTTAGATCAAGTGGAGTTTGCTTTATGAATCTGGGTGCACCTAGGTTGGGTGCCTATATATTTAGAATTGTTATGTCTTCTTGTTGAATCCTTGTTGTACCCTTCACCATTATATAGTGACCTTCTTTGTCTTTTATTACTTTTGTTGATTTAAAAGCTATGTTATCTGTAATCAGCACTGCCACACCAGCTTTCTTTTGGCTTCTGTTTGCTTAAAATATTGTTCTCCACCCCTTTACCCTTAGTCTAACTGCATCCTTGCAGGTTAGATGTGTTTCCTAAAGACAGCAGATACTTGGCTTGTGCTTTTTATCCATTCGGTCAGCCTATGTCTCTTGAGTGGGGAGTTCAAGCCATTCATGTTTATTGAGATAACTGTTAGGTGGGGCAGATTTCTCTTCATTCTGTTGGGTTGAACTTTGTTGCTTTATTTTCTCTCTTGAGCCATTGTAGTGTCTGGGCTTTGATCTTTAGCTCTGAGTAGTTTTACATTCATGAGTGTTTACTGTGCTGATCCATGGGTAACACTGTTTTGAGTACTTCTTGAAGGGCTGGTCTTGTCTTGGTGAATATTTCCTCAGTCTTTGCTTATCTGAGAATGTCTTGATTTCTCCTTCATATACAAAACTTAGCTTTGCAGGGAATAAGGTTCTAGGCTGGGCATTGTTCTGTGTCAGAAGAGTGAAAATGGGGCCCCAGTCTCTCCTTGCTTGTAAAGTCTCAGTAGAGAAGTCCGGCGTTATTTGGATTGTCTTTTCTTTCTATGTTACTTGCTTCTTTCATCTTACAGCTCATAGAAGGGCCTCTTTAGTTGATATTTTGGTCAGTCTGATGACTGCATGTCGTGACATCTTCCTGTTTGCATTGATTTTCCCTGGAGTCCTTTGAGCAGGTTGAACTTGTGTATCGAGATTTTTAGCAAGGCCTGGGAAATTTTCCTCTATTATATCTTCAAATAGCTTGTCCAACCCTTGAGTATTTTCTTCCTCCCCTTCTGGCAACCCTATGACCCTGACATTAGGTTTCTTCACATAATCCCCCATCTCTTGTAGACTTTGCTCTTTTCTCTTGTTTCTCTGCTCTATCTCTGTGACTCATTTATTTAATTGGAAGGTATTATCTTCGATCTCTGAGATTCTTTCTTCTGTTTGATCTACCCTGTTCTTGAGGCTTTCTGCTGTGTTTTGTAGTTCCCTGAATTGATTCTTCATTTCCAGGAGTTTGGTTAAACTTTTCTTCATTGTATCGATTTCTTTAGTAAATTTGTGTTCTAGGTCCTGGAGGCTTTTTGTGGTTTCTTTGTATTGGTTATCCAGTTGTTCTTGCAAGTCGTTGAATTTTCTTACGATCCACATTCAAAATTCCTCTTGTCATTTTAGTGGTCTGATTTTGGTTCATATCCATTTCTAAGGGGCTGGTGCTCCTCTTTGGGGGTGTGCTTTCCGTTTGGTTCTTCATATTTCCAGAGTTCCTTCGCTGATTTCTTCCCATCTGGATCAGTTGTTGCTTCTTGCCTTTAGGTTTCTGTTTGGATAATGAGACGCCCTGTAAAGTCTCTGAGCCAGTAGGTGGTGTCTGTCGGTGAGATTCCACCACACCCTGTATGAGGAGTCAGTAGGTGCTATGAAAAGGGTGTGCAGAATGTCCTCCCTGTCAGTAGGTGGTGCTGCTCGGAGGAACAGGTTACACTGTTGTTTTGGGGTCTTGTATCCAGTTCTTGTTCCTCTGGAGAGGCACTATGGTGCCTCAGGTGGTAGATGGGGTCCTGGGACTTCCAGGTGTGTCCTTATTCTCCACCTCAGTGAGGGCTGGTCTGGGAGTGAGTCTGGGTGGAGCTGGGTTGGGTAAACCTGCCCTCAGGCACCACATTTGCTATTAGCAGGGGTCAAAATTCTGTTCTCTGCTTCCGGGAAAAGCTGTTAGGGAGGGGTGCTCACTGGTGGTGGCCGTCTCTGGGCTGGTGTCCACAAGTTTCTCCAACCACTGGGGAGCCCACCAGCAATCCCAGATGCAAGGGAGGGGAGAGTTAACTGCTCCACCTACCCTTGCCGCTGGTCTCCAGGCTACTCAGGAGGTCTCTGCTCCCAATTCTCTTCCACAACCTCCTCCCATGGTCTCAGATACGCCTCCTTCCGACCTTCGTTTGATGTATGCTCATTTGCTAGCATCTTTCTTCTAATTTCTCCTAGAATCTGTCTTTTCTTCAGAGATACTCTGTCTGGCAGTGTTTCTCGCCCACCATCTTGCTCCGCCCCCATCAGCAAAACTATTTTAAAACAAAGGAGTGCCAGTTCTAGAAGACTAAAAACTAAAGGATAACTGTATCATAATTGAATTATTCTCCATCTCCTCATAAATACCATCAGAAAGAAAACCTTCGCTAGGATGCAAGTTCATTTTCTCTGCCACAATGTCTTGCTCATTAGGAGGGTTACAGGGCTCCTTGAAAGCAATAAACCTTAGAGATCATCATATTCTTAGAAACTAACTACCTGAAACACAGAGGTGCTCAGTAATATATGCTAAATAAATAAACAAAAGCAGTACAGCAGTCTAGGGTCAGAATACCGAAGATACACATACATGTAGATTTGTTTGATGCCAGAAGAAAGCCCTTCAGACCACGAGCAGTCACAAAACTATAGACTCCTCAGGTCAACCCTCCTATCAGATACTTGAACAGTATCCCTGTATAGCATCCTCCCTGAAGATGTACCTCTTGCGACAGTGGTTCTACTGTTGGACAAGCCTACCTCTTTTTTCTCCTACTATCTTCCCATCTACTGTCTCCCTTGCTTTTCTTGTCTCCTAGCCTGTAGGTATGCTGTTTCCTGTGCCTGGAATGCATTTACATCCACCACTTTTGCCTCGGCATTTGGGTCTTGGCTTCAAAGTTACTTCTGGGAAGGTGAGTATGGTCCCCCAGGTCTGGGTCAGATGTTCTTCTTAGGTGCTTCCACAGCACTCCTAAGTTCACTTGCCAGAGCCCTTCCCACACTGTGCTGGATGGCCTGGTCCTAGGCTGTCATTCCTACTCTCTAGAACAAGGGTCCTCAAACTACAGCCCACGGGCCACATGCGGCCCGCCGAGGACATTTATCTGGCCCGCCAGGTGTCTTTGCCACCGCTGCCTGTCCTGCTTAGCAGCCGACTCATCCCAGGCCCACAGTGCGCATGTGTGGAATGTGTGCCACACTCTCCAACGGCCCTCCAAAGGTCTGAGGGACAGTGAACTGGTCCCCTGTTTAAAAAGTTTGAGGACCCCTGCTCTAGAAGTTCTGTGAGGACAGGGACCATGTTTATCTTGTTCATCATTATACTGCCAAGGAAAATGGAAATCATCATAGCACTTAACACATATGCTTGTTGTGAAGACTGAATGAATGCATATAAAAGTCTCAGAACAGTATCTAACATAGAATAAGTATGGAATAAATGTTAGCACTATTAATCATAGTAGCCCCTTGTCATATTAGAGAAAAATAACCGTTGTGTGAATAAAATAATTTTGCCAATTAATCCTAGCTTTTCTGAAATCTATCATCTGTTTATTCACTAGCATTTGCAATATCTAATACAGCTATTCCTTTCTATCTTTACCAAAATCCCAAGTCCCTTCACTGCCCTCCTCCACTGAGGTTTATAGACATCTCCACGTCTTGATCACCTATCTCAAGATACATTTTTGTTGTTTGTTACTATTCTAAAAATTAAAAAGCAGGGCTCATCCTAATTCCTGCTAGTACCATGTTGAGCTAATTTATTAGTTTGTGAAACTGTATACAGATAAGAGGTAAAGGGTTATACTACCTAATTGACAGGAATATTACAAGAATTAAAATGCTAACATAAAAATGAGAGGTACTCAGGGGTCATAAGGATAGGTTTTTCAGTGAAAAAATAGATTGTACATGAACAGGGAAATAAAACTAGGGAGGGTTTGCCATGGTCCAGGCAGTAGATGCCCAACCACTTCACGTGGCAAGGCAGACGCAGTGAGAACACGAAGGAGGCTCTGCATTCTCGAGATGATCTGAGAGCATTAGGGGACCAAGATGCAAGATAGTAAGAAACTAGATCTACAATAGCTGAACCACAGATTCTTTAATTCAGTCAACACAGGTCAAACTTTACAGACTCACCACTACACTGAGATATAACAGAGAATTAGGGAAAAAAGGTCTCTGCCCTCAATGAGATTATATTGTAGTGGCAGACATCAATGAATAAGAGACCAACAAAACAACTATAAACTCTGATGGCTGCTAGAAAGGAAATAACAAGGTAATGTGATTTTTTAAAAAAGGCAGTGAGTACTAAATATATAAAGGTGTCTAGGGGTGATCTGAGATATCCTTTCAGCTGAGGCATGAAGGATGTGAGCGAAAAATTGTAACTGAATGGGTCAATGAAGACAGAATTTGTAAGAGGAGTTCAATATGTCAACAAGAAACTAATTAAGCACCAAAGGTGCAGTCACACTTGAGAAGAGAGTAAAGATCATTATAATGAGATAATCAGAAATGATAATCCACACCTGTAGAGCTTACTGCTAAAGAAATCTAAGATGGCTTAACTATATTAGACATCTTAACTCCCAAAGAACAAAATGTTTGATATATTCTACCTTAGTTTGGTGATGTTTATGTATATAACGAAAGAAAGTGCAAAGGAAGAGAAAATTATCATCACTTAGAGTACATAATCTCCTAGAAAACAGAAATTATGACGTTAAAAATCTATTTTACATGCCTTATAAAGTTCTTGCTGCAATAATATGAACATATGTTTCATAATGCATAATTATTTTCACTGTTCATTCATTCATGATTAATATTATTGTATTAGGAATTTCTTCTCTATAGGAATTTTCTACCACTAGATTGTAAAACTAAAAAATTTAATTTTTAGTCTATACTGACATCAATATAGTAGTATTGAGGGTTACAGCCAGCTCACCAATTTACAAAAGTTAAATCTCTGTTTTCGAAAGGTCTATAAGCAATCTCAAATTTGATTAATATTAATATATCTATAACATTGAATTTCTTTCCTATAAAATAAAATAGTATATAATTTGGTAGCAAATTTTACCGGGCATGCACTTAAGTGTTTATCTGTATATATTTTGCCTACCTAAGACTGATACAAAAATGAGGAAAAGCTTGTTAAGTGAATAGAACAAAGATTTACTCAAACAAATTTTATTTTCTGCATAGAATTTTATGACTAGAAGGAAGCTTAACATATCTAATTGTTCCTCTGCCATTTTGAAAGATGAGTAAATAGAAGTCTAGCAAAGGCTATTAGACTTAAAGAGGTCACATGAATAATGAGTGGTAGAACATGACTGACCAACAATAAAGAGACTTTTAAAAAATGATCAGTGTTAATATAAATATTTTAAATTATAAAATAAATGGAAAAATGAGTTGTTTTTAAAAAAGAATTCTTTAAAAAGATTTTTAAAAGATTCTTTGAAAAGTCTTCTTCTATTATACATCAAGTTTTTTTCTTCTATAATAAATATAGTTATACCTCTACTATGAAACAATGTATTTACCAGAGAATTTGGCAAGCATATTGCACACTCTCAACATGGAGGCATGTTAGGAACATACCAGAATAAAGTTAACTGACTTTCTAGTCTTAAAATTATTTTCTCAGTCTTTGACATTTCTATGATACTCCACCATCTTTTCCCATTTCATATCTACTACCTCTTATTTTATAACCTAAAGTTAACATGGGACTCTCCCTCCCCGTCTGTGTACATATGCGGACCCCTCCACCTCCAAAGCATGCACATGTACATTCTCTCATGAACCCTCTTCTCCCCCAAAGCCCAAAGTTTATTCTTTCTGGTTCACACATTCTTCTTTCCAAGCCTGCTCAGAAGCCTACATCAAAGTATCCATCTACATTTTCTTTAGGAACTCTCTTCAATTTCTAACACAGCAAGATATTCATTCATTAGTTCATTCGTTCATTCATTCATTCTCTCTGTCTCTCTCTCTCAAAGATAGGATCCCCTTTCTGTCACCTGGGCAGTTATGTAATCATAGTATACTGTAACCTCAAATTCCTGGGCTAAAGTGATCCTCATGCCCCAGCCTCCTGAGTAGCTGGGACTATAGGCCTGCACCACCACACCAGCTAATTTTTAAATTTTTGGTAGAGATGGGGTCTCACTATGTTGCCCGGCCTGGTCTTGAACTCCTGGCTTCAGGTAATCCTCCCACCTGAGCCTCTCAAAGTGCTGGGATTATGGGCATGAGCCACTGTGCCTGGCTATACATGACATTCTTATGGGAAAACAGCAGTAACAGGTTGGAACACCTTTGCTAGATCAAAGGTTGTGATGAGGATGGAAACGCTGATATCAGCAGTGCTGAGAATTAACTTTTGTGTGACCCTCCAATCTCTCTAAGCCTTAGTTTACTGATTTGCAAAGTAAGAGACACAGGCTTGTTATGAGGATTAAACAGTATAAACAAGATAAGACACTTTGGGAGCAGTATGAATATAATACAGGAAACTAGTAGGGGTTAAAGTTTTTGGAAGTGATAAATAATTTTATGTAACAATAACAAAACTAGGGCCGGGCGCGGTGGCTCACGCCTGTAATCCTAGCTCTCTGGGAGGCCGAGGTGGGCGGATCGTTTGAGCTCAGGAGTTCGAGACCAGCCTGAGCAAGAGCGAGACCCCATCTCTACTATAAATAGAAAGAAATTAATTGGCCAACTAATATATATAGAAAAAATTAGCCGGGCATGGTGGCACATGCCTGTAGTCCCAGCTACTTGGGAGGCTGAGGCAGCAGGATTGCTTGAGCCCAGGAGTTTGAGGTTGCTGTGAGCTAGGCTGACGCCATGGCACTCACTCTAGCCTGGGCAACAAAGTGAGACTCTGTCTCAAAAAAAATAAATAAAATAAAAAAATAAAAAATAACAAAACTAGGGAATGATGATCAAAAAACTACCTAGACAGCTTAAAGGATACTATCATTAATACAATTTCCTTTTCTCCAATAAAAATTTTACATTTGAAGCTACCCACTCTCCGCTGCACAAGCTCACCAGCCACGCCTGCAATTGGGTTCTGGGCTATGGTGGTATTGCTGGCCTGTGGCAAGGTGGTTCTTCTTTCATACAACCTGATGCACTCAACGGATTGCTTAGACAGTCCCGCCAGCTATACTTACACACAAGGCTATCAAATTGCTTAGAAGACACAGTAATGTCTGTACTTAAGAGACAAGGTAACAGCAGGCCTACCCAAATCTTCTTTATCATTCAGAGAATAACCTTAAAGGATCTCACTCATTATTTAAGAAGAAAATCATCACCAAGAAAAGAGATTAGAACAAAAACAAATTTGCTTTTTAAATAAACAAATGATCAACCAAGCACTATGCTTTATAAAGTAGTCAGGTTTGGCTGGGCACGGGGCTCATGCCTGTAATCCTAGCACTCTGGGAGGCCTAGGCGGGTGGATCGCTCAAGGTCAGGAGTTCCAAACAGGCACTCACCACCAAGCCCACCGAATTTTTCTACTTTTAATAGAGACAGGGTCTTGCTCTTGCTCAGGCTGGTCTAGAACTCCTGACCTCAAGCAATCCTCCCCCTTGGCCTCCCAGAGTGTTAGGATTATAGGCACCAGCCACCGCACCCAGCCTTCCACACAGCAATTTTATTCCACCTATGAGTTTTTTTATTTAAATAAACTTTGATAATGTTTAAACCTCTCTTTGAAAATGTGTTTGTATATCTGGCAAAGCAAAGTTTTAGTTAAGAGTAAAAAACATTTTTGGCCAGGCGCAGTGGCTCACACCTGTAATCCTAGCACTCTGGGAGGCCGAGGCGGGCGGATTGCTCGAGGTCAGGAATTCAAAACCAGCCTGAACAAGAGCGAGACCCCGTCTCTACTATAAATAGAAAGAAATTAATTGGACAACTAATATATATAGAAAAAATTAGCCGGGCATGGTGGCGCATGCCTATAGTCCCAGCTACTTGGGAGGCTGAGGCAGTAGGATTGCTTGAGCCCAGGAGTTTGAGGTTGCTGTGAGCTAGGCTGACACCACGGCACTCACTCTAGCCTGAGCAACAGAGTGAGACTCTGTCTCGAAAACAAAAAAGAATAAAATACATTTTTTAATGTTCACTAGAGGACAGTAGTAAAGATACTTTATTAATATTGTTCTTTAGGCTCAGAAATAGTTTCTAAGAATGTCAGTGTTGGAAGGATTTTAAGAGCTAATTTATTCTACTAACCCCATAGGACTGTATTTATAACCTAAAAATAATGCTCTGGGCAAGGCAATCTCAATCTTAACAAGCTGGGGAAGGTAATGACAACCTTAACAAGTAATCTTTTCCACTTTTTGATAAACCTTAGTTGAGGATATGCTTTTAGATGTTCACTTTCAAGCTTTTAAACAGATCCTATTGCCTCTGGCCCTGTCCAAAAAGAACAGCTAGTCCATGATATGTAGATGAATAGATACTATTCTTCAAATGTAGTTCACCCTTTTCTAACCCGTTTCCTCTTGGATCCAATTCTGTCAGATGTTTTTTCAAAAAAGGACATAGCTTTTCATTGCCCTATGATAAAATGACAGACTATAAGCAGTACCCTGGCTAGAGCACGGGAAGAATGCTTAGAGCTCTCATACGCAATGGATTACTGAAGGGTGATCTGGCTGAGACATCCATCCCTTACTTATTATCAGGGCTAATTAAGTCTTTTTGGCAGCAAGATTAGTTTTTCCTTCCTTATTTACACATCCAGCATGTGTTTGTCCTCAGACTGTGGGTCATGGAAAGTTTTAGCCTATTGCTTCAGATAAACTCTGTACTTCAGTCATAAAAGAAATGATAGTGTGATGGTTAATTTTAGGTGTCACCTTAACTGGATTAAAAAATACATAGAGAACTGGTAAAAGCATTGTTTTTGGGTGTATCTGTTAGAGTGTCTCCAGAGGAGATTGGCTTGTGAGTCTGAGTAGACTAAGTGGAGATGATCACCCTCAATGTGAGTGGGCCAATCAGATGGGGGCCCAGAGAGAATAAAAACAGGAAAGGCAAATTGGTCTCTCTCTTTCTCCTGCAGCTGGGATACACTCCTTGTCCTGTCCTCGGACATTAGAACTCAGGTTGTCCAGCCTTGGGACTCCAGGACTTACTTGGCCTGAGCCACACTACAGGTATGCCAGGGCCTCCAGCTTGCACACGGCCTGTCATGGGACTTCTTAGCTTCCATAATCACGTGAGCCAGATGCTGTGCTGTTTTATAAAATAATTGAATCTTCACAACCATTTATGTAATATAAAAAATATACTGACTCATCTTTTAAATAAATTAAAATGATTTTCTTTGGACTTGACACACAACATTTTTAACTCATAGGCACTGATTTATTTAATAACTAAAATAGCTAAAGTACAAATTTAGATTATTTGAATATTAATTCCATTCTCCCCCATTAAATCTTTAATCAAATCTACTCTAAAATAGTTACATGATCAGATATGTCACCTCCTTTCTGAGTCCTTGTCCCTTCCTAGAAGAGGTACTAACATGTTTCAGAATGGAAAAAAGAGAAGAGTGGCGGAAAGAAGGTGGAATGCTAATCACATGGGACTGGACTAAACCAGTTCAGTAGCATTTATTACTCGTTTGTAAGGAAGCTGTATGAAAATCTGTTTTTAAAATAGTTCACACTGTTGATATTTTTAAAGAATAGATTTAATTTTGCCAAAGTTGTTTCTTTCCTAAATGATTTTCTGCACTCATCAGAATAGTAATAAATCTTGTAAAATAATGGAGAGTGTTGAAAATTCAGATTTATCTTACACAATGCCAATAAATATCAGAACAGGAGTACTTACCTCCTTTGCACTCTTAATTTTGGTAAGAAATGTATGTAGCTCCATTGTTTCTGCAAATAATGCACGGCATACTGCCTGGTAATGATTTGGTGCTTCTGATTCAGTTGGGAGATGAGCAGCACATAACTACAGCAAAGGAAAACAAAATAACAGTGCTTGGTTATTATTTGGGGATTTTGGTACCTTAAAAACAGACACTCTGGTTGGACGCAGTCGCTGACACTTATAGTCCTAGCACTATGGGAGGACGAGGCAGGAGGACTGCTTGAGGTCAGGAGTTCAAGACCAGCCTGAGCAAGAGCAAGACCCTGTCTTTACCAAAAACAGAAAAAATTAGTCAGGCATGGTCGTGCATGCCTGTAGTCCTAACTACTTGGGAGGCTGAGGTAGGAGGATCACTTGAACCCAGAAGTTTGAGATTACAGTGAGCTATGAGGACACCACTGCACTTTCCTCAGGGCGACAGAACAAGACTCTGTCTCAAAACAAACAAACAAATCCACAATCCCTCCCCCCACACACACACCTAGTATACCTGTATTTTCATATCAGACTGCCAGGCACTTCCCATCATCCAAAGCTTAATGCACCATAAGACCAGCAGTAAAGTGTACACAATCTTATGGGAAAAGTGGTCCACTAGCAGTCACCTAACAGCACAGATAAGCTTACTAGAATTAGTTAGGTTCTATTTGAAAATGATAGGACATATATAAAAGTTTTAGGGAGCAGAAAGGGAACCACCATTTATTGAGTATTGATGATAACTCAGGTATTTTAGCAGCTACCATTTACTGAGCAATTATGTAAGGTACTATATTTCACATGCCATATAAACATAGTATCATTTACTCTTCAATGTAACCCTGAATTATCTCCATTTTATAGCAAAGGAAATTGAAGCTAAAAGGAATCAAGAGACTCCTCTGCACACAGTCACACAGTTATCACGAGGGAGGAGAATTCAGAGTCCTGTTGGGCTCTGAAGCCCGGGGTCATTCCAAAACATGTTGAATTTTGTAATACAGTCAAAAGAATGTCAGGAAAACATGTAGACCACAGGGAGGCTGCCTCATCAGTAGATGGGGAGTGCGGGAGAGAGGGCAGAGGCCGTAAGTCTGCTGGTGCTGCCTGCAGCCCTAACGTCCTTTGCTGCACACAGCCATAGTACCTATAGGACTACTTGTGGGTAAGGTCAATCTAACACCACTCAAAGCAATTTAGAAAAATCAAACACCATTTAAATTTATTAGACTGGAAAGACATCCTGTTAAGGGTCTAGTACAAAAGAATAATTTTATCGTCCTATAAAATAATTTTATAGCTATATACAATAGCAATGTTTTAAAGTACTTCATGTGCAGTAAAAAGCTGTAAGTTCTCCCTTAATTCTTTACTATAGTCAATAAATTTGACATTAATACAATTATTGAAATATATATTTTGTTATATTTTAATAATTTCTATCAAATGAATAAATGATGTCTTTAGAGTTTGTAATATACTTCATCATATGCCTTTTAGTTTTCATTTGTAATAAGCATCTTATACAAAAAATTAATAGATTACTATCTTTCATAAAATATATTCTCAAGAAAATATCTTGAGTTTGAGTAGGAAACCTCCACAGTACCAAAAAAAGCTAAGTGATTCATCAGAAAGCATGAAAAGCAAAAATCTCATGTTTGTTGTTCATAGAGCCACTAGTGAGCAGAGAGTATATAATCTGCTTAATTATTTCTGTAACCAGAAAACATCTTCCAATACAGAATTATCATTTCCAAGGTAATGAAAAGCAACTGCTAAGACTTTCACCCTTATCTAACTTATCCCATTATTCCAATTACACAATGTGAAAAATGGCATAAAGCAATGGGTTTCAGAATTTAACTGTTATTCACAATAAGATTTTTAAAAAAGGAAATAAGTTTATGTATACTTACATATTTTATATACAAACACACATGTGTATGTTATACACACAAAAGCTTCAAAAAACTTGCAAATTCAAATGATTTCACAACCCACTGATAGGCTATAAACCGTAAACTTTAAAAACTCTGGTGTAAATGTAATAACCAGGTCTATATATGTTTTTAAAAATTCATCTGACATAATCTTATATATAAAAACCTCAAAGTTATACATAAAAAACTCTTAAGAGCTAATAAGCGATTTCAGCAAAGTTGTGGGATACATGATTAACAAAAAAATATCAGTTGTATTTCTATATATGAACAGAAGAAAATGAAATTATGAAAATCATTCTATTTATAATCACATCAAAAAATGCTAAGAGGCCGGGCGTGGTGGCTCACGCCTGTAATCCTAGCTCTCTGGGAGGCCGAGGTGGGCGGATCATTTGAGCTCAGGAGTTCGAGACCAGCCTGAGCAAGAGCGAGACCCCATCTCTACTATAAATAGAAAGAAATTAATTGGCCAACTAATATATATAGAAAAAAAAAAATTAGCCGGGCATGGTGGCACATGCCTGTAGTCCCAGCTACTTGGGAGGCTGAGGCAGCAGGATTGCTTGAGCCCAGGAGTTTGAGGTTGCTGTGAGCTAGGCTGATGCCACGGCACTCACTCCAGCCTGGGCAATAAAGTGAGACTCTGTCTCAAAAAAAAAAAAAAAATGCTAAGGAACAAATTTAACCAAGGAGGCACAAAACTTATACCAGGAAAAGTATAAAATATTTTGAAAGAAAGAAGATCTGAATAATGGAAAGACATCCTGTATTCATAGATTGGAAGACTTAATATGGTTAAGATGGCAATATTACCCAAAGTGCTCCACAAATTGAATGTAATCCTTAACAAAATCTCAACACTGTTTTTTAAAGAAATGGAAAAGCTGATCCTAAAATTCATATGGAAGTGCAAGGGGCCCCATGCAACAACCCAATTTAGAGATTAGGAAATTGAGATTTAGAACAGATAAGTCATTTGCCTAAGGTCACACTGATGACAGTCAATAGTAGAACTGGAATTGAACTCAGGCTGTCTGACTCCAGAGCCCAAGTTCTATTCCACTCTACTCTAAAATGAATGTATATTACTTTTAACTCCAAGGAAATAATGTTCTTAAAGTGCTTAAGCATAGAGCACAGTACACAGTAAAATGCAACAAAATCATCTTTTACAGTTACAAAAACAGAGGATGTCATGGGGGTAGGAAAACACAATTAAAAGTAGCAGGTGCTATCCCACATCGATCAACACAGTTATATGATCTTGGACAAGTTATTTAACATTGCTGGGTTTCCAGTAATCTCTAAAAGTAAGGGACTGGGCTGTGTAACTTCTTATATAACCTATCTCCCCTTGCACTACAAATATTTAATTTGATTTTTGAGACAGAGTCTTGCTCTATTGCCCTGGCTAGAGCACAGTGGCATCATCATATCTCACCTTAACCTCAAATTCCTGGGCTCAAGCAATCCTCCTGCCTCAGCCTCCCGAGTAGCTGGGGCTGCAGGTGTGCACCACCATACCTGGCTAATATTTCTATTTTTTGTAGACGGTGTCTCACTCTTGCTCAGGCTGGTCTCGAACTCCTGACCTCAAGTGATCCTCCTGCCTTTCCTCTCAAAGTGCTAGGATTACAAGTGTGAGCCAATGCACATGGCCTTACAAATAAATTTTTTTCTTTTTTATTGTAAATTGACAATTTATAATTGTATAAATGTATGAAATACAAAGTGATGTTATTTTTTTTAAATCTCAGAATATTACAGGGGTACAAATGTTTAGGTTACATACATTGCCTTTGCCCTGCCTGAGTCAGAGCTACAAGCGTGTCCATCCTCCAAAACAGTGTGAACCGGACCGCACCCAGTAGGTGTGACCACACCTATCCCCCCTCCCCCGCCCCTCCCCCCTGCCCCAAAGTGATGTTACAATTTATAAATACAATGTGGAATTAAATCAAGCTAAATTAAGCTATATTCATCACCTCAAATACATTTTTTATGATGAGGACACAATTTACTCTTAGCAATTTTGAAATTTACAACTATTCTTTTTCCATTATATATATGCATCACATTTTCTTTAGCCATTAATTAATTGATGGACACTTAGGTTGATTGCACATCTTGGCTACTGTGCTGCAATAAACATGGGAGTGCATATCTCTTCAATATACAGATTTCCTTCCTTTTGGATATATACCAGCAAGCAGTGGGATTACTGGATCATATGGCAGTTTTTAGTTTTTTGAGGAATCTCCACATTGTTTTACACATGGCTATATCAATTTACATCTCCACCGACAGTATACAGCGGTCCCTTTTCTCCACCTCCTCACCAACATTTATATTTCATCTTTTTGATAAAAGACATCTATCAAGCTTAATGCTAAAACTTGATGCAGGTTAAAAAAAAGAAACCTACAAATAAATTTTTATGTTAAATTGAAAGGTTGGAGTTTTTAAGGGATAAATCTTGCATCTTCTTTGGGTATCTTCTGAATAGGAGGATGCTTTAGTTGATCTAGTCTTGCCTAATAGCTCTAAATGTCACTGTAGGGTAATGATTCCTCAACTCCTATTCCAGGCCAGCCCTTTCCTTTATGTTAAAAACTTGTAACTGTATACTTAGCATTTCCACTCACATCAAAAAGACATCATAAGCTTAACGTTTCCAAAATGCAACTCCTGATTTCCCTTATTCTTTCCATCTTTCCCCTATCTTTTCCATCTCAGTGAACAGTGCTATCTTTCTCAGAAATCTGAGAGTCATCCTTGAGTATTCTCTATTCCCACACCACACATATCTCATCAGTCAATACATCTTGTTTCTACTTTCAAAATATACCACCTGAAAACTCTCTCTTTTCTCTCTCTGCTCCAACACCATCACAGTCCAAGCCACCACTGTCTTTCTTTAGAGGACTCCTAATTCCTTTCTCACCCACCTGCAAGATTCTTCTCCACCTGACAGTCAAAATCTTTTATAAATATAATTTGGATTATTTCCCTCCCATGTTTAAAAGTATCCAATCATTCATTCAAACAATATTCACTGAGTGCCAACTATGCACCAGGCACTGTGGTAGAAATGGGACATAGTATTGAACATGTCAAAGTCCCTGAACTCTCAAAACTAACATTCTAATGGGTATCTCAGACCCTTAAATACACACACACACACACACACACACACACACACACACACACACACACACACATTGGGAATAATATCTACTCTTAAGAAAAATAAAGCAAATGAGAGGTAGAAAATGAAGCCAGTGGTGGAAAGGGGAGATCACCTGGAAAGAGTGGTCAGGAGGTAGCACTGGAGCAGAGAGCTCAAGGTCGTACAGGAGGGACCTATGCAGAGATCTAAGGAAAGAGTGTCCTAGGCAGAACAGGGCCAGTGGCTCCCGCTAGACTTAAAACCAAAACTCTTCTATGCCCTATAAAGTCCCTCATCATCTGGTCCTCATCTACCTCTCCAATCTCATTGTGTGGCTCTTCCCTCCACTTTGTTTTGGTAACCCTGTACTTGTTTCTGTAAGACATACTAATCTCTTTGCTAATTTCTCATCCTATAGGTGTTAATTTAAATGTCACCTACTCAAAGAGCCTTTCCTGTTTGTCCTTTCTAAATGCATTCTCCACCTCTAACTTCTCTATTTTTGTTGCTGTTGTTTTTGAGACAGAGTCTCACTCTGATGCTCTGAGTAGAGTACAGTGGTATCATTGTAACTCACTAAAACCTCCAACTCCTGGGCTCAAGCAATCCTCCTGCCTCAGCCTCCGGGGTAGCTGGGACTACAGATGCACACCACAATGCCTGGCTGTTATTTTTGGTTTTGGTGGAGATGGGGTCTCACTCTTGCTCAGGCAGGTTTCGAACTCCTGAGCTCAAGAGATCTTCCCACCTCGGCCTCCCAGAGTGCTAGGATTACACTCCCGGCCCTCTGTTATTTTTTAATCACTGCATTCTGTTCATTTTCTTCACAGCAATTATTAATAAGAGTTTATAATTACAGTAGTCTCCCCTTATCCACAGTTTTCCTTTCCATGGCTGTAGTTAAGCACAGTCTGAAAATATTACACAGAAAATTCCAGAAATAAGTAAGTCATAAGTTTTAAACTGGATGCCATTCTGCGTAGGGTGGTGAAATCTCACACTGTCCTGGGCTGTCCCACCTGGAACATGAATCAACCCTCTGTCCAGCGTACCTACACTGCAGACACTCCCAGCCTATTAGTCACTTATTAGCCTTATTGGTTATCAGATCAACTGTTATGGTATCACAGTGTTCAGGTAACTAAATTGTTCTATTTTGTCATTAGTTATTGTTGTTAACCTCTTACTATCGCAGGTATGTATAGGAAAAAACATAGTTTATACAGGGTTCAGTACTACCCATGGTTTCAGGCATCCACTGAGGGTCTTAGAACATATCCTCCATGATAAAAGGGAACTAGTACCACAAATTGATTTTTGAGTACGGTGTGAGGAAGGAGCCATGACATGTTTTCCATGGCCTGGCACTATTAACAACGGGGTAAGGAGGCTTACCCCACTGCTCTGCGTCTACTTTGTCATACATTGAGTCCACTCACGCATGGATATGTTTCCGGACTTTCTGCTCTGTTTCACTGGTCTACTTGTCTATTGTGTACACTATCTTAACCACTGTAGCTTTAGAAGAAGTCACAATAACCACTAAAGTTCTCCCACATAGCCCTTCTTATTAAAAGTGCCATAGTTACACTTGCCTTTGCATTCCATTTCCATTTTAATAGAGTACATCAGTTTCTAGAGAAAAACCTATAGAGATTTTTACTGAGATTATAAGAATCTTTTAGGAAGAAATGGTATGTCTCAACTCATTTAGTTCTTTTTAAATTATTTTAATAATGTTTTATAGTTTTCTGCGTAGAAGTTTTGCATGACTTTAGTTAGATTTATTCCTAGTATTTGATTTTAGGGGGTGCTGTTTGTGTGTGTATAAAACATATTATACATAATTTTTATATTTCATTTTCTCCTTTTTTTTTTTTTTGAGGCAGAGTCTCACTCTGTTGCCCTGAGTAGAGTGCCGTGGCATCAGCCTAGCTCACAGCAACCTCAAACTCTTACACTCAAGCGATCCTCCTGCCTCAGCCTCCCAAATAGCTTGGACTACAGGCATGGGCCACCATGCCTGGCTAATTTTTTCTATTTTTAGTAGAGATGGAGTCTCACTCTTTCTCAGGCTAGTCTCAAACTCCTGAGCTCAAGTGATCCTCCCACTTTGGCCTCCCAGAGTGCTTGGATTACAGGTGTGCGCCACCATGCCCGGCCTCATTTTCTACTTCCTTTTACTTATTTTTATTTATTGACTTTGTATCAGTGACCTTCCTAAATTCTCTTATTAATTATCAAGATGATCTGTTGATCTTTTATATTTTCTATTAATATATAATTACGTCTGTGAATCACTATATTTCTTCCTTTCCGGTCTTTAAAACTTTAATTTCTCTCTTACCAGACTGTACTGATTAGGACCCCCAGTACAATGTTGAATACAAGTAGTGATAGCAGGCATTCATAGCTTGGTCTCAATCTCAGAGGGAAAACTTTCAACATTTCACTATTATTGCTTTTAGTGTTTCTTCTTTTCTAATAGATGCACTGATGACTTTAGCATGTCACAAGTTTTGACAGGTCACACTTTCATTATCATTATCATTCAGTTTATTTCCATTGTGATTTCTTCTCTGATCTTAGGGCATTTTAAAAGTGACTTCTTAATTTCAAAATGTATGTGAATGTAATAAAATCTTTTTATTACTGATATCTGGCTTAATTCTATGGTTAGAGAACGTTTCCTATATAATTTTAACCCTTTGATATTTGTTAAGACTTGCTTTGCTTTTATGGACTAGAATATGGTCAATTTTTAAATTTTTCCACATATACCTGAAAAAATGTGTACTCTGCAGTGAATGGGTACCATATAATGTGCCCTATAATGTGAAGTCAGGTTTGTTATTCCCATTGTTCAAATATTCCATATTTGCACTAACACCAAGAGAGATATGTAAAACCTCCCACTACAACTGTGGGTTTGTCTATTTCCCCTTTTAGTTTTGATTTAGTTATTTATTTGAAAGTTACTTGATGCTATTGTTACAGGCTATTAATAGGTATATACAAATTTAGAATTCCTATTGCTCCGTAGTGAATTGAACTTCTTATCATTAAGCATCCTTTTTTATCTCTAGTAATGCTACATTTTCTGTGTTTGTCAGAAAAGATATTTTACCTTTATGGTTGAGATATTTCACTGGGTAAATAATTCTAGATTCTATTTTAGAACTTTGAAGATAGCATTCCACTCTGTCTTCTAGTATGATTCTTCCTCTGAATTACTCTGTTACATGAAGGTGACAAGTCACATAAACCATATACTTCTCAAGCCTTCGTTTTTTCATTTGTAAAACAGATATAAGAATGCCTACCCTAACTACCTCACAGTGTTATCCTAAGGCTCAGATAATGGAATGGATGTGAAAATACTTTTCAAATGTAATGTACCATATTAAAACATAACAAAGTAAAAGACTAGTTGAAATAAAAGACTATCCAAGGAAAAAGTTACACACCAAAGAGGCTCAGTAAGAATTTAAAACACATGCCTCCAAGTTCTTAAATATCCTATTATTTGTATTACTCAAATTTAGTTTCATATTTCTACTTCCAACAAGGAGAAAGTGGTTATATTTCTTCAGTTAATTCTTGTGTTCTCAAAATAAGCAATGAGTCAATTTACTAATTGAGGTTTTAAACCCACTAACCAAACCACAAATTCATATGTGTTACTATATGGTGATGAATAATGGGTATTATAATACTTTAAAATTTCACTTTACTTTCAGCAATTATTTTTCTTCTCATTTAGATAAAATGAACATTCAAAATATGTTATAGGAAAAAAATTGTTATAGATATGGAGAATTTTATGAGTTAGTTTTGATTAGCATGAAAACCAAGAAATAAGAGGTGAGGGTATGATATTCTCCAAAAATATTTCTAAGAATGGAACTGGTAGACTTCAGTTTTCCTCAAATCTATGAAACTTATCTTCTTTTAACTATTTGTTAGTGTTAGTAAAAACACCCTTTTAACTATTTGTTTTTCATATAATGATAGCAATAAGTTAGGGCAAACACAGTAGCTGAAATTAAAAAATAATAAAAAGTATCCATTCAAATTGCTAAATGTCTAAGAATTTTTGTTTTAAAAGTTAAGATAGTGAATGTCATTGAATAAGAATTTTTAAATTCCAATTACTCTCTGGCCCTCATCTTCCAAACCTGTAGTGTAAGACAGCAATCTGGCTATGACATCTGTCACACTCTGGTGCCAAGGCTGATTTTACGGATCTTGTTGGTTGGGTGGGTATTTCTTTCCTCCTTCACCATTCCTTGTGCACCACCCCCCTCAAAACACACACCCCATCAAAAACTGTTAGCTCACTTTCAGAAGTATAAGTAGTTTAGCTTCTTAATGTAAAACCTTTTATTCTTCATTTTTTTAAATCGCTATTTATCATTGGTCTTCCACAGAACAAGCAGGTCATTTGTGGTCTGTGGTTGTATATGACCTTTAAATATGTTTATATGTTTCTAAAAAATAAACCTTAACATTTAGAAAACATAAAATGTGAAATTTCTATTTGTATATATACATGAGGGCGCTTTACTTGCATAAGCTGTTGAAAATGAGAATTACTACAGGTCTTAAAAGAATTACAAAATATATATATGAATTTCATAAAAATCTTCACTTGCATAGTCCCCTTCCAGAGTTCCTGAGAGATGTCACATTTCAGGAGGAGTAAAGAGCAGGGGATGCTCAACACACCTAAAAACTACTGTCTTCGCCATTCCTCTATATTCCTGTCTCTGAAGTGCTTTATAAAAAGATGGAAAATAAGTGATATACTGCCAATGCTGCTTACAAAATCTAATAAATATCATATATAAATAACTCAAAATAAAATGATTTCTTTTGAGGCTAATTTGACAAATCTGTCTTAATTTTTGTCTCTGTACATTTAGCATTGTAAAAATTACGGCCTTTAAGTATAGTAAAATTTAACCAAAGAGAAAAATTCAATCCGACTCATTAAATTTGTTGTTTCGTTATATATAAATACCTTTAGGAAGGTCAAGAAAACAAAGTACAACAATCAGCTGTGATACTAGAGATGCAGAATCTTCATGCAAATAAGTAGGTCACAGTTGTTATTTACCCACAACAAGGAAATACAGAAGTCAACTGAAGACATAAGGCCCAGTCAAATTGATGTATGGCATGCAATGATAAGGGGCATATAATATCTAAAAGTGATGTTTTGAGAATTATAATTTAATAATAAAAGGCCACATTCAGGCTGCTGAAGGTATGGGAACTATCATTAAATGCTGAATCATCATTCAATTTTTTAAAAATGAAATAACTCTTGTGAGAAACAAGTAGTACATAAACTGCTGCTTTACCTTCATGACATCTCTATATGACCGAATAGCTGAGACTTTCCTCTTTTCATTGTCTTCGTCTTCCAGGCCTTCATCTGCAGCCTCATAGCCCTCATCGTTGCTACCATCGGCTTCTACCGTGTTGGCCATATGATCGATGAGCTGCTCTAGGGGAGGGCTCAATTCCCTCTCTTCATTCTCCTTCAAACCATAGTCCAGTGCTTTATAAATAATAATTCCCAAAGATTCAATAACCTATGAACATTAAAGATGGTAGTTAATAGAGAAGACTAAACAGTTTTAACATGTATAAAAATTCAGTATAATATTTAAGCTTGGTTTCATTTATTCCATTTCACAAACATGTGACAAATTAGATTTGAAAAGAAACTTAAGTCTTACCTATGCATATAAAAAAAACTCAGATGAAAATATTTGTGTGATTTCCCTTTAAAAGTACTCAGGCATTCACTCAAAATATCTCCACAAAATCTGAAATCTACCTTAACCAAATGAAATAGCGCTTTCTCAACACTAGTGTTTGAAATGAATATAATGCTTAAAAATTCTTCTAGTTTTAAAATAATACTACATTTTAATATCTCTTATTGAAAATATAAAATATCTGGGGGTTTCTATGGTCTGACCTGACACTCTAGTCACTATTTTCAAATAATGGATTCAAACAATGGATGTTCTAAGTTCCAAGGCAACCGACTACCCTTGGGTTACCCTTCTTGATAGCCTCCCTGGACACCCCCTCCTCCCCAGTCTACCATGCTGCTTCTGGAGAGGCTGCCCTTTCACATGCTTCCCTGGTGGAGGGTACACACTGCTCTCATAGCACCTACCATTTTCACCACAGGCAGGTACTGCTCAGAACAGGGATTTTAACTTTAATTTCAATGACAGCAGAGTCTAACATTGTGGTATGCACTCAACAAAAACCTGTTGTTTTTTGTTGTCGTTTTGTTTTTTTAAGACAGGGTCTCACTGTGTTGCACAAGATAAAGTGCAGTGGCATCTCACGATTCACTGCAACCTAGAACTCCTGGGCTCAAGTGATCCTCTTACCTCGGCCTCCCAAAGTGCTAGAATTACAGGTATGAGCCTGTCGTGGCCTAAGTACAGGATGGGGGATGAACACACAGGACATAGACATAAGACGCAGACAGAGAGAGTTGGCTGCAGTCCCAGAAAATAAAGTACACAGACACAGGACACGGTTAGAGACTGCAGCCGACTCTGTCTGTCTCGTCTTATGTCTATGTCCTGTGTGTTCATCCCGTCCTGTAATCAGACCACGATAAGTGGCGCAGCGAGCAGGGTGCCGAATACGGACAGGATTTATGGCTCGATCAACAAACTCTTGGCACAAAGTAGGGCTAGCATGCCTTGAGGAAGCACCCGCCACTGATATCTTTCAGTGGGGCGGCCATTATTATATTCAGGTATAGTAAAAGCAAAACGTTCACAATCTGAAGGCTGTAGAGGGATAGTAAAGAAGCAATCTTTAAGATCTATAACCATCAAAGACCATCCAGCTGGAATCATAGAAGGCAGGGGCAGGCCAGGCTGCAAAAGACCCATGGGTTGGATACATTTATTAATCTCTCAAAGATCTGTGAGAAATTACCATTTTCCAGATTTCTTTTTAATAACAAAAACAGGAGAATTCCAAGAAGTAGAGGGTTCAATATGTCCAGCATTAAGCTGTTCAGCCACCAGTATTTTTTTTTTATATGTATTAGTTGGCCAATTAATTTCTTTCTGTTTATAGTAGAGATGGGGTCTCGCTCTTGCTCAGGTTGGTCTCGAACTCCTGAGCTCAAACGATCCGCCCACCTCGGCCTCCCAGAGAGCTAGGATTACAGGCTTGAGCCACCACGCCCGGCCAAGCCACCAGTATTTTTAATGCCTTGAGCTTTTCTTTTGTCAGAGGCCACTGCTCAACCCACACAGGTTTATCTGTGTTCCATCAGAGTGGAAGAGCTCCAGGGATCTCGTGACCAGTGGCGATTAGTTTAAAGAAGTGGATTTTTCTGAAGGCTGATTAGGATTAAATCCCATCTTTAACATCATATTCTTAACATTAGGGGAAAGATGAGGAATAGTCATAAAAGCTCCAAATTGATGTAGCAAATCTCACCCCCATAGGTTCACAGCAATGTCAGTAATATAAAACTGTAAAGAAGCTGTTTGGCCTTCCAGCCCCACACAGTCAAAAGTATCATTGCTACGATAGACATATCAAGCTTGTCCTAACCCGGAAAGAACAGTGGGGACTAAGACCTTTGGCCAGTCGGGAGGCCATTGAGCAAGACTAATAACAGAAACATTTGCCCCAGTATCCATCAGACCCTCAAAAGAACGGCCAGCAATAGTAAGGTTAAGGACAGGCCGGGAGTCCTGAATAAGAGTTTCCCAAAACATCTTTGTTCCTGTGCTGCCAAAACTTCCTTTGCAGCTGGCATTCCTTGCAGGAAAAGGAGCATTAAGGGAAAAGCAAAAGTTGAGCTATACGAGTCCCTGCAAAAATTTGAGTTGTATGAGAAACAGAAACCATGATTTGAATCTCTCCAGTATAATCAGGATCAATAACTCCAGATGTATAAATATGCCTTTAAGTGCACAGCTACTTCTGCCAGTTACTAATCCAACCTTCCTTTCGGGAAGAGGCCCATAAACTTGAGTAGATAATCTGTGAACTCCACCTGCGGATGTTAGAGTATAGGTTCTAACGACAGAGAGTTCTGCTGCTGCACTCCCCGAGGTGGTAGCATAGAGCTGAGTAACTTTTAGGGATTGCTCAGTTGATGAGCTATCCCATTGCTCACTGGGTATTGCTGAAACTGAGGCCTCATATTGTTGTAGGGGCCCTGAGACTGAGGGCCCCCTGGGAAGTTTCCCGAATTCCCACCATTAAAAGGTGGCAAAGGATTGCCATTCTTATCAAATTTTGATCTATACTCATTAGCCCGGTGCGGCCCCTTCCCACATCACTCACACAACCTTGAGGGCTGTTTCCTTGACACCCTGGGCACAGGGCCAGCATTATCTTGCTGGCCCCACCTGCACTCTTTTCTCACATGTCTGACTTTTCCACAATTGAAACTGGTAGGCCGATTACTTCCCTTTTGAATAGCTCCAGCTAATAAGGTGGCGTGATAAGCAGCCCCACCAACACCTGCACAAGCTTGAACATACTCATCCAGTGAGGCACCTCTAGCCTACAGAGGATGCAATATCTTTTGGCAATCTGGATTGGCATTTTTCACAGCTAAAGATTGGATAATAAGAGAAGCCGCCTCAGTAGAGCTGGCACTTCTTTGTACAGCATCTTTTAAATGAGACAGAAAATCAGTATATGGCTCAGAGGGACCCTGCATAGTTTTTGCAAAATAAGGTGCCAAAGTACCAGAAGTTTCAATTCTTTTCCAAGCCCTTAAAAAAATCAGTTTAGTCTGAGATAAGGCCAGATTACCCAGCGCAGCCTGCGCTTCCAAGGTGGCATACTGGCCTGACCCTGTGAGCTCATCCTCAGTGGGCCCAGAGGGCTGCTGCCAAGCATTGAGGTGGGACTGTATTCTTGCTCCCTCGGCCCACCAACTACGCAATTGCAGCCATTGTGGACTTTCTAAGACTGTTGTTCCCAAATGCTCCAAGTCTAAAGGGAGTAAGACGTTTTCACTGGAAAAAGCATCAATCAACCCAGTAACAAAAGGAGACTGCGGGCTGTATGCCTGAACAGCCTGTTTCAACTCTTTAAAAAATTTGTACTGCAAAGCTTGGTAAGCAACGTTCAATCCACCCTGGGGATAATCAGGTTCCTGGCCAGGGCCAAACTCTTGCCAAGTAATGGGGAAAACCAAAGGTTGAGGAAAAGTGAAAGTGGCTCCGGTTTTAAGAACCAGCGGAAGATTGTCAGCAAAATCAGGAGGGGGCAGAAAATCATCATCAGGCCCCTGGGTGATTATAGGAAACTTAAAAGAATGCCCCACCAGTGGTGCCAAGGGTTGAGCTGGATAAGCCCCAAGGGGGGGAGGGGGCAGTGGCTGATCCGCCTCTGCGGCCAAATTACTTTTCCTGAGTAGAGAGATATGTTCCTAAACTTCTGACTGCATAGGTAATTCAAGGGAATTTCCTAGAGGCTCTCCATCTGGCATTTCCTCCTCCATGTCTCTAGGTATTAAGGGAGATGAGGAATGCAGCCGAGGGGATTCTTCCCCTGCATTTCCATCTGAATCAGCTTTATCTGAGCCAGTTATCTCTGAATCTGTCTGTAAAAGGCCCAAAGCTTGGGTAATTACATTGCAAGCAGTCCATATCTTTAGATCAATAGTGTCTCCATGCTGACAAGCGAGACAAAAAGCTTTAACCACTTGTTGCCAGTTCATGGATTGGTAGAATCAATATAGTTAAAATGTCACTATTACCTAAAGTGATCTACAGAATCAATGCAATCCCCATCAAAATACCATCAGCATTCTTTACAGATCTAGAAAAAATAATTCTTCACTTTGTATGGAACCAGAAAAAACCTCGTATAGCCAAAACAATCTTAAATAAAAAGAACAAACTGGGAGGCATCAGTCTTCCTGACTTCAAGCTGTACTATAAAGCAATAATAGTTAAATCAGCCTGGTACTGGCACAAGAACAGAAGCATAGATATCTGGAATAGATCTGAGATACCAGAGATGAAACCATCAGTATATGGCAATCTAATCTTTGATAAAGCTGACAAAAATATAAATTGGGGAAAAGAATCTCTCTTCAATAAATGGTGCTGGGAAAACTGGCTAGCTACATGCAGAAGAGCAAATCAGGATCCCTACCTCTCACCTTTCACAAAAATTCACTCAAGATGGATAACAGACTTAAACCTAAGACATGAAACCTTAAGAATCCTAGAAGAAGATGTTGGGAAAACTCTATCAGACATTGGCCTAGGCAAAGAATTT
>VSMD01036721.1:0-12890 GCA_008750895.1 Mirza zaza
TCTCTACTATAAAAATAGAAAGAAATTAATTGGCCAACTAATATATATATAAAAAAAAAATGAGCCGGGCATGGTGGCGCATGCCTGTAGTCCCAGCTACTCGGGAGGCTGAGGCAGCAGGATTGCTCGAGCTCAGGAGTTTGAGGTTGCTGTGAGCGAGGCTGATGCCACGGCACTCACTCTAGCCTGCGCAACAAAGCGAGACTCTGTCTCAAAAAAAAAAAAAAAAAGCTGCAGTGACCCACAATTTTGCCATTGCACTCTAGCCTCCAGCATGGACAACAGAGAAAGAGCCCATCTGTTAAAAAAAAAAATAAAAATAAAAGAAAATGCAAATTCATCCCCATCCATCCCAGACCTAATGAATGAGAAACTCTTGGGTGGGACTCAACAATCTGTGTTCCCAGCAAACCTTCCAGCTGATTCTGACATTTGCTCAAGTCTGAGAATCACTGGACAACAAAGTGTATACAAATATTGGAGTTAACAGATTTCTTGTTTAATTGTGATATTTTATTTAATAGCAGACATAAATAGTTTTAAGGGGTGCTTAGGAAGCATGGGTGTCCATGCTTATCATTCGGTTAATTAAAAAAAAAAACCCACGAGTAGCATGGTATGGAAAAAGAATGTGGACTTAGTTCCCCCATTCACTGGCTGTGCCACTTGTGCAAGACACTTACTCATTTCAAGCCTCAGTGTTTTTCCAGTGGTAGAATAATTACTCTAGTATGACAGCATCTGGGTAGGGACTAGACTGCACTTGTATTTTGATTGATCCGCCCAGAGGTTTTTCTGGTTTGTCTGTTTATTTTGAATTAATTGCTATGGCAGTAGCAGGTAGCGGTCATCGAATATCCGACTGCTCCCCTTCATCTCTCTGCCTTCTCTGGAATCAAGCAACTTCACCCGATCAATGGACTGTGAGTTGAAATAATTGTGTGACATTTCCCAGCCAAGGCACTTAAGAGCTGGTGTGCAACTTCCATCTCTTTCTTCCCCTGTGGTGCGACCTTGGAAACCGTATGTCAAGGTGATAGCATCGCAGGATAAAGGGATCTTGGTCCCCTGAGTTGCCAGCTAGAGGAGAGCCCTGCTGACATGTATCATGCTCTGTATGATGTGCTCAGCCAGTGACATTTTTGAGTTTATACAGCAATAGCCTAGTTAAAGTCTATCCTGACTAACATAGTTGGTGACATTTAAAAATGGGAAATTGCACATGAAAGAAATCTGAGTTCCTGACTTGTCTCGGGAAAGAGAAGATCTAGCAATGCTGGCCTTGAATTCCTAACTGGCAATCACTGTCTGGAGCTGAGTGATGATTCCCCCTCTAGGGTGGTCACGTATTCTCTACTTCACCACAGTCCTCATCATTCCTGATATACAAACCCCAGGCAGCACAGCTGAGTGTCAGTTGTCATTTGTCATCACTCTTGTGTAGTTGTTTTCTTATAATCAAGAGGAAAATGAAGTATCTCTGGATGTATATCCCTAACAAGAGTGGGAAAATTAAATATAGATCAGGAGGGATAATACGTATTTAAAGAATATTATGGGATAGCAGTGTTCTTTGTGGAAAAGAATATTTCTAAATGTTTAGGCCGAGCGTGGTGGCTCATGCCTGTAATCCTAGCACTCTGGGAGGTGGAGGTAGGCGGATCGCTCAAGGGCAGTAGTTCAAAACCAGCCTGAGCAAGAGGGAGACCCCATCTCTACTAAAAATAGAAAGAAATTAATTGGCCAATTAATATATATATATAGAAAAAATTAGCTGGGCATGGTGGCACATGCCTGTAGTCCCAGCTACTAGGGAGGCTGAGGCAGAAGGATTGCCTGAGTCCAGGAGTTTGAGGTTGCTGTGAGCTAGGCTGACGCCACAGCACTCTAGCCTGGGCAATAGAGTGAGACTCTGTCTCAAAAAATAAATAAATAACTAAATAAATGTTTAATGTGCAAAGTGTATCTATGTCTAAAGAAGATAATGTTAACATATTATTCCAAAGTTGTCCATAGGAAGAGCTATAGTGGGTATGGAGAAAAGATGCCTGATGAAAAATTATTAACTGAAAAACAGGGCTTAAATTTCAACAGGGGTTTCTTTGGATTGTGAATAAAATAAGTGATACTGCTGTGAAATGCAGTTATGTATGAAGTGAGAAAAATTATATCCCACTCACTTCACTCATTTGCCTTCCAAGTTCCAGAGGCATTTGAGTTTCTGAAGACTCGAGGAGAAAACGCATGAAGAATAATACCTAACATAAGTATCAAGAATATCTAGCATGGTGCTTTGCAGTTGACTTCAAAATGTTAGTTTCTTTCACTTTTTCTATTCATCTTGATCCCAGAAAAGGATATTGAACTCTATTTCCAACTTTATCCTGAAGCTAACAGCTCAATAGGGGCATAGAAGCAAGAAAGCCAACAAAAGGGTGAGGAGACCAGAGAGAAAAGCCATGTAGGAAGGGGGAGATTGAGAAAAAGACGGATTTTTTATTCTGAAAAAATAAAGGCTAAAAGGAGACATGATCAAAACTATAAAATCTTAGACAGAGTTATAGAATGATTTTTGTTCAGTATATAACCACCCTTCCCTCCTGGCCTCCATGGGCAAATAGTGCTTCCCCAGTCCCATGGACGTAGGGCTTGGCCATGAGGCTTGCTTTGGCCAAGGAAAGTGGGTAGAACTGACAGCGTGTCAGTTTTGCGGCCAGGCTTCTGGGCGCTACTGACCTCCACCAGAAGAACATGGCCTAGGCAGTCACTGACCTTCAGCCTGGACCACAGAACCAACCACGTGGAGCAGACCCATGGTGGGGAGCCATTTCCAGCTGAGCAGCAGACACGTAGCAATAAATACATGCTTAGGGCCGGGCGCGGTGGCTCACGCCTGTAACCCCTGCACTCTGGGAGGCCGAGGCGGGCGGATCGCTCAAGGTCAGGAGTTCGAAACCAGCCTGAGCAAGAGCGAGACCCCGTCTCTACTAAAAATAGAAAGAAATTAATTGGCCAACTAAAAATATATAGAAAAAATTAGCTGGGCATGGTGGCGCATGCCTGTAGTCCCAGCTACTCGGGAGGCTGAGGCAGCGAGATCGCTTGAGCCCAGGAGTTTGAGGTTGCTGTGAGGTAGGCTGACGCCATGGCACTCTAGTCAGGGCAACAGAGTGAGACTCTGTCTCAAAAAATAAATAAATACATACATACTTAGTGCCACTGAGTTTTGGGGTGCTTTGTCATGCATTGTTATTGCAATAAGAGCTATGGAAACTGCATGGAGAACTCTAATATATGATAAAGAACTCGAATTTCCAAAATGCTGGAACTAGGCATGTAAACATTGTTCTATGCAAAACTTCCAAGGAGCAAATTCTTCTCTTTTGAAACCTCTTCTTTCAGACCCCCATTCTTACCTGGATGTCCCTTCCCTCATTGCCTCCATTGTTTGGTTTCAGCCATACACTGTGTATAGATTTTCCCTATCTCATTATTCTTGCAAAACGAGCTGTCCTACAGACCACTTATTTAGGGTTTTGCTTTCTCTTTAAGGATAATAATAACTAAGGCTGATATTAAATAACACTTTCTCTGGGGCAGGCACTGTTCTAAGTGCTTGGTGTTTAGTATGCACAGCCACCCTATGTTCTAAGTAATGTCTCCATTTTACAGACAAAAAACTGAGGCACACACAGGTAAAGTAACTGTCTCAAATAACACAAAATTGGGAAGTGATAGAGTGGGGATTTAACCCAGGTGGTTTGACCCTAGACTGCAAGATCTTCCCCTACTATCTTCTCCTTGATAGCAATGGGTTAAATGGATAAACTAACCTACATTAACATTAATTTATTATCCAATACATGTATTAGTTTATTATTCTCTCAGCTAACACAAGGCCTTAATTCATTCTATGTGTAGAGGGCCCATAGAAAATGAATCTAATGATGAAATTTTGGCCTTATGACAAACCATTCAGGAGATAATTGGAAGGTGGTATTTCTTTTCATGTTCCTCAGATTACAAACACTCTAATTTCAAGGAAGACCAAAGAATTTGCAAAGTCAAAACTTGAAAGAATACATTTTAGAAAAAAAGTAAGGGAATCTTGCCTTTTGAAAGTGTATACTCCACACAAGGGAATATTCAAATCAGATGGCTGTTGATGAAAACCCAAATTTCACTTGAGGTTTTCCCTGCGCTTAGAATTTAGAAAACTTGGCTTGAATCACACTCCCCAAGCCTGGGTAGATCCAGCGCCTCTCCAGGATTCCAGATTCCCTTTCTTTATGCTTGTTAGGATCCTAGCTCCAGGAATCACAAGGCTGCTTTAGTTCTATAGTCTGTGCATCATATACATCATATACAAAACTACATCTCCTTGTGGCTCCTGAAAAAATATCAGTGAGACTAAACACGTGATTATTTTCCATTTTTACTGAAAACACGTTACGACATAAAGGAGGGGGTCACATTACAGATTATGCAGCCATCTGCCATCTCATGGGGCCTCTAACTAGATCCTCATGTTATATACCCTTTCAAAAGCTCTATAGACCCTCTATACATGAAGCTTTGAGTGGACAGCTCCCCAGCTCTGGCTGCCTCTTTCAAGAGAAGCAGTACCACCAGGCCATCTGTTACCCTACCTTTCGGCCACCTCTTCTCCTAAAATTCTGATAAATCCAAATTATTCTATCTGGTTATGGTAAAAAAATACTAAGAAAATGGTGAACTTGATAATCCAATTACCATCCCCCCACAAGAAAATCTATTTATAGATAAGCTATCAGAAGGAATAAAATAGTTCAGGCAAAATTGACAAATATAGGACCAATATACAAACACCAATGGCATGCCGATACATCAGCATATTTACAAAGATACCATTTAGCCTAGTTGCAAAAACTACAGGATATTGGCTGGGTGTGGTGGCTCATGCCTGTCATCCATCCTAGCACTCTGGGAGGCCAACGTGGGAGGATCTCTTGAGCATAGGAGTTTGAGACCAACTTGAGCAAGAGTGAGACCCCATCTCTACAAAAAAAAGAAAAATCAGCCGGTTGTGGGAGCACGTTCCTGTAGTCCCAGCGACTTGGGAGGCTGAGGCAAGAGGATCACTTGAATCCAAGAGTTGGAGGTTGCAGTGAGCTATGATTATGCCACTGTACTCTAGCCAGGGCAACAGAATAAGACCTTGTCTCAAAAAAAAAAAAAAAAAAAAAAACACCATGGGATATCTAGTGATAAGTCTAACAGAATTGTCTAATAGAACAACCTAATTGTTCCTATGAAGGAGAGTGGATTAAATGAACTGTGATTTATAATTCTATTTAGCAATTAAAATGAATGATCTCAGATTCATCTATATGGCTCAATCTTTTTTTTTAGAGACGAGGTGTAAGCCCCGGGTCTAAGCCCCCTTGCCCAGCCCATATGGCTCAATTTTGAAAACATAATATTAAGTAAAAGAAGTAAATTATAAAATGTACATACTATGTATGTAAAACTTTAAAACATACAAAACAATTGAGTGTATGAATGTACACCTACATGAGAATGAAATTCACCTATTTTTCTTTCTTTTTTTTTTTTTTTTTGAGACAGAGTCTCACTCTGTTGCCCAGGCTAGAGTGCCATGGGATCAGCCTAGCTCACAGCAACCTCCAACTCCTGGGCTCAGGTAATCCTCCTGCCTCAGCCTCTAGAGTAGCTGGGACTACAGGCATGTGTCACCATATCTGGCTAATTTTCTCTCTATATAGTAGTTGGCCAATTAATTTCTTTCTATTTTTAGTAGAGAAGGGGTCTCACTCTTGCTCAGGCTGGTTTCGAACTCCTGACCTTGAGCAATCCACCTGCCTCAGCCTCCCAGAGTGCTAGGGTTACAGGCATGGGCCCCCACGCCCAGCCAAAATTCACCTATTTTTAAGATAAATATTACCTCTAAGGAAGAAGAGATTGAAAAAGGATGGGAGAAGAGTGGGCTTTCTTTTAAAAATTTTAAGAAAGAAAGACTTTCTATGATTACATTACATTTATTTTGTACAATGTGTGTACTAACATACTGATAGTTATATATTACCTTATTTTGGTATTTGTCTGTTTGAAATATTTTACAATTAAAAGTTGAAATGGAAATTCTATATGAGTTTAAGAAGGATTTCAATGAGATAACACTGAAAAACCTTTCATCTTCTTTAAACTTTTTGCTCTAAACATATATATTTAAAAATATCGGAGAAGAAAAAGAAAAGGTTTGGCCTTTAGCAGGAAGTTAGAGAAGATGACAAAATGTAAAATAAGAGATGAAACTCCTTGATTGAAATTTTACCACACAGAAAGGTCCAGTTAGACACAATATATTATAATAGGCCTTTATTTTGAGAGGTTTTTAGGTAATTATGAGGCAGGGCAAGCTACTTAACACTGCTGCTTCTTATTTTTTTTATTTTTATTTTTCCAGTGGTTGAACTATGAAGTTTCTCCCAGGTCTAATGTTTTATGAGATCCAAGAACTCTAAGCTCTTTGTGAGTGCTTAGAACTCAGATCAGCTTGCCAGGAGTGGCCTGTTCCTGGCAAAAGTCAAAAGCAGTTTCTTTCTGTCGGTGAGAGATAGTGAGGCAAGGAAGGCTAAGAATGCAGAGGACAATGTCGAGGATGCAATTGACACCTGGAGTTAGCAGACCAATCAGAAACCAGCTGGAGTGGCGAGAGGAGGGATGCTGAGAATGTCAGCGCTGTGACAACAGACAACACGACTGGTCTGTCCTCTGCGATAAGAGCAATGTACAGGGAACTAGTGTGTTTGCTCTGTTCTGAAGTGTTGGGCTATTTTGAGTTCTGCTTTAACATGCATATCTTTTTTTTTTTTTTTTGAGACAGAGTCTCACTCTGTTGACTGGGCTAGAGTGCGGTAGCATCAGCCTAGCTCACAGCAACCCCAAACTCCTGGGCTCAAGCAATCCTCCTGCTTCAGCCTCCCCAGTAGCTGGGACTACAGGCATGCGTCACCATGCCCGGCTAATTTTTTCTATATATATTAGTTGGCCAATTAATTTCTTTCTATTTATAGTAGAGACGGGGTCTTGCTCTTGCTCCTGACCTTGCTCAAACTCCTGACCTTAAGCGATCCTCCCACCTCAGCCTCCCAGAGTGCTAGGATTACAGGCATGAGCCACCGCGCCCGGCCTAACATGCATATCTTATTGCCTGTAGTAAAACTGGATAATAATTAAAATATATACTATAAATTCAATAGTTACATTTTTGTTTAAAATGAATAATTATAATGGTATTATGGTTATGTTTTTAAAGGAAAAGAGTCTTTATTTTTAAAAGATAATTATTGAAATATTTATTGATGAAATACATTATCTTGGATTCGCTTTTAAATAATTCAGAGATGGAGGAAGAGGGAGAGAGTCAAACTGAAATAAGATTGGCCATGTGCTGGTAATTACTGAAGCTGAATGATGGGCATATGGGTTCATTATACCATTTTCTCTACTTTGACGTATGTTTAAAATATTCCATAATATAGAGGTAAAATAAAATAATAGTAAAATAAAATGTTTCAGAGCTAGTTTATTGTCTCATTCATCTGTGCTTATAGAAATCCTACTCTGACTCCAAGTCCCATTGTTTGCCTGGAGCATCTTCTCAATCTGTTTGCACAGCATGTGGTATGCACTGATTTGCTTGCCATGTAATGACAAAGTTTTGAACCAATGTTGCAGTTGATTTGATCATAATAGAATTCTAAGAAGTTTGCAAAGAATGACCGGGCACGGTGGCTCATGCCTGTAATCCTAGCACTCTGGGAGGCCAAGGCAGGTGGATCGCTCAAGGCCAGGGGTTCAAAACCAGCCTGAGCAAGAGCGAGACCCCGTCTCTACTAAAAATAGAAAGAAAATTAATTGGCCAACTAAAATATATAGAAAAAATTAGCCGAGCATGGTGGTCCATGCCTGTAGTCCCAGCTACTCGGGAGGCTGAGGCAGAAGGATCACTTGAGGTCAGGAGTTTGAGGTTGCTGTGAGCTGGGCCAATGCTACGGCACTCTAGCCCCAGCAACAGAGTGAGACTCTGTCTCAAACAAAAAAAAAGGAAGTTTGCAAAGGAAATTGGAATTTTCAGCTCTTTCAGGAATGGAAACTATCACAGTCTCCCATATTGGACAGACCAGTAAAACATTTCTCATAGAAAAACTGAACTTAGATTTGTTAAGCACCTATAGTGTGCCAGATACCCTTTGAGTACACTATTTTTTTACTTAATGAAAATTGATTTAATTAGAAATACATATTACTATCACCATCTTAGATGGTGAGGTAATCTGACCTTGCCAAGATCATATAGTTAACATATTAGGAGACAGGATTCCAGACCATGAATGGATAAATCGAAAGCCTGTTTTCTTTCTTTTTTTTTTTTTTTTTTTTGAGACAGAGTCTCACTCTGTTGCCCAGGCTACAGTGAGTGCTGTGGCATCAGCCTAGCTCACAGCACCTCAATCTCCTGGGCTCAAGCGATCCTTCTGCCTCAGCGTCCCGAGTAGCTGGGACTACAGGCATGCGCCACCATGCCCGGTTAATTTTTTTCTATATATATTAGTTGGCCAATTCATTTCTTTCTATTTGTAGTAGAGACGGGGTCTCGCTCTTGCTCAGGCTGGTTTCGAACTCCTGACCTCAAGCCATCCACCTGCCTTATCCTCCCAGGCCACCGCGCCTGGCCTAAAAGTCTGTGTTCTTTCTACAGCATAACCTTGGTTTGCAGTTCAGAGGCATCGATATCCATCCAGAAGCTTGTTAGAGATGAAGAATCTCAGGCCCCAGCCCAGTCCTACTGAATCAGAACAAGCATTTCAATGAAGCGCCCACAGAATCTGTGTGCACATTAAAACCATTTAAAGATTGAGACTGGGCGAGGGGCTCACGCCTGTAATCCTAGCACTCTGGGAGGCCGAGGCGGGCGGATCGCTCGAGGTCAGAAGTTCAAAACCAGCCTGAGCAAGAGTGAGACCTGGTCTTTACTATAAATAGAAATAAATTACTTGGCCAACTAATATATATAGAAAAAATTAGCCGGATATGGTGGCACATGCCTGTAGTCCCAGCTGCTCGGGAGGCTGAGGCAGGAGGATGGCTTGAGCCCAGGAGTTTGAGGTTGCTGTGAGCTAGGCTGACGCCATGGCACTCACTCTAGCCTGGGGCAAAAAAGTGAGACTCTGTCTCAATAAATAAATAATATGAAAAGTCCGATTTTCAATCAAAAGTTTAGTTTATTATATCTCAAACAAGAAGCAGTACAATGAATCAAAGTATGTGCTTAAACTATGGACACTGTTTTGCCATCTTAATGGTAGCTTGTTTATGCCAGCAGCAAAGAAGCCTGGGGACCAAGTGGCAATGAAATCTCGAAAGGTGTTTTCCACAGCTTGTTGAGAATTGAGTATTTTTCCTTGCAAGAAGTTGTCCAAAGCCTGGAAGACCTGGCAGTCAGTTCGTGCAAAGTCTGGTGAATATGGTGGATCACAGAGAGTTTCTAAGTCCAATGTCTGTAGTTTGAGCAGCATTATTTGTCCAACATGTGGTTGAGCATTGTTTTGCACGAGGATTTGCCTGTTTCTATTGACCAATCAAGGCTGCTTAATCGCAAGCATCCTCATAATTTTGTCCAATTGGTTGCCGTAGACATCTGCTGTAATCGGTTGACCAGGTTTCATGAAGCCGTAGCGGATAATACCAGCGCTGGACCACCAGACAGAAACCATTAACATTTTTTCCATGAATATTTGGTTTTGGACTGTGTTTTGGCACTTTATCTTTATGCAACCATTGTGCCAAATGCTTGCTATTGTCAAAAAGAATCCATTTTTCATCACACATATTAATACAGTATAGAAATGGTTCACCTTTATGTTGTGACAGCAAAGAAAGGCAAGCTTCGAGATGATTTCTCTTCTGATGCTCATTTAATTCATGTGGTACCCATCTATACAGCTTCTTTAATGTGGTACGTATCTATCCAGCTTCTTTACCTTGCCCATTTGTTTCAAATGGTCCAATATTGTTGGAATAGTAACATCAAACCTTGCTATTAATTCATGCATAGGTTGAGATGGATTTGCTTCCACTACAACTTTCAGCTCATCGTTATCCACCTTGGTCTCAGGTATCCCACGTGGCTCATTTTCAAGATTAAAATCACCAGAATGGAACTTCTTAAACCATTGACGTACTGTGCGTTCATTAGCCACATCCTTCCCAAACACTCCATTGATATTTTGAGCTGCCTGTGTAGCATTGATTCCACGAAAGATCTCATATTCAAAAATAACACAAATTTTGGAATTGTCTATGGTTTCACAAAAATTGTTCTAAAAGAAAACTTTGAAAAATAATCTCAAAATAAATGACATATTTGAAAGAATGAAGATGTACCTTCATAATAAAAATTTAAAAAGAAGTGTCAAAGTAAAATGTCAGAGATACCAACTATCAAACTTAGAACTTACAGGAAGTGGACATTTCATACTTAATAACCTAATACTTAAGAAGCTGAGGCAGGAGGATTGCTTGAGCCCAGTAGTTTGGGCCTGTAGTGTGTGCTATGATTGTTCCTATGAATAGCCACTACACTCCAGCCTAGATAACATAGCCAGACCTTGTCTCTAAAAAATAAAAGGGCTGGGGAGGAAAATAAAATAGAATAAAGTTTAGGATCATTAGAATCTCTTTAAAATATCTTCCAATAAAACAACTCTTTTATCTCATATTATGTAAAAATAATTCATTTTGCTTCTAAAAAATTTCCCACTGGGCAACACTTTCATCCTCTTTCCCATAAGGATAAAAGAAACATACGTCCTTTTCCCATGTGAGAAAGAAAAGAAACATACATAATGTTTTTGTTGGTGGAGAATATAATAGATTATAATTCTAGGCTTACTTTTAGTAAGAGGAACCAGAAACCATAATTAGCTCTAGACTAAAGTAGGCTAAATTGGTATGAATATGAAATCACCTACAGCTACAAAAGATAGCACATTTCTAAAAATACCAGAAATTTTCATATTTTTTCCATTTGGCCTAACACAGAGCCCCTAAAGCAGATAAACTTAATTACCTTGTGACCCAGTGTTGGCAGATCGCTATACAATTAGTTAGTAGATATCTTCTCCTTCAGGAAGCAACGAGGGTGGCAGAATGTAACACTGGAAATCAAAGAAGTGGTATTAAAAATCACTATCTGAAAAAAAGGTAATGGACTTGAATCTCAGAGTATTTGATTACAGGAATATGAGATCCTCCAAACAGATTTATAATAAATGTCTAGCTAATATATCAATCAATGAACCTTTTTTCATGTCAGTGGTAAAGAATAGATTAAAACAATAACAACTAAGCATTCTAAAAATCCTATGTGTTCTGTATTGAAAAGTATGTAAGTAGATAATTAAAACAAATTAAAATGAGGCTGGGCGAGGCGGCTCATGCCTATAATCCCAGGGCTTTGAGAGGCCAAGGTAGGAGGATCGCTTGAGCCTAAGAGTTCGAGGTTACAGTGAGCTATGACCATCCATTGCACTCCAGCCTGAGCAACAGAGCGAGACTACCTCAACAAAAACAACAACAACCCCTCCCCCAATAGAAAACACATACATGAAGAAAAAACACTCTTCTGGTCTAAAAGATAAAGTCTCCTTGTTTTCCCGGTGCATTTCATTGATCGTCCACTCAAGCTGCTATGACTGTGCTGATTTTATAGGTTTTACCCTTCCATTCATTACCCATTTCCCAGGAAGATGGATATGGATATTGTGGTGAGGAGCTCAGTCTGAAATGAATGACAATTCCAATTATAATCTTATCTTGCAATTTAGGAAAATATTCAGAGGGGATTATTTCTCAGTACATCTCTAAGCCAATAAAATTGTTTTTCTTTGTAAAATTGAATCCTAAGGTATACTTGCACGCAGACACACAGATGTTCACACAAATACTTATTTTTTTAAAAAAAGAGAAGGGGGGGGGGCGCGGTGGCTCCCGCCTGTAATCCTAGCACTCTGGGAGGCAGAGGCGGGCGGATTGCTCGAGGTCAGGAGTTCGAAACCAGCCTGAGCAAGAGCGAGACCCTGTCTCTACTATAAATAGAAAGAAATTAATTGGCCAACTAATACATATAGAAAAAAATTAGCCGGGCATGGCGGCGCATGCCTTGTAGTCCCAGCTACTTGGGAGGCTGAGGCAGGAGGATTGCTTGAGCCCAGGAGTTTGAGGTTGCTGTGAGCTAGGCTGATGCCACGGCACTCACTCTAGCCTGTGCAACAAAGCGAGACTCTGTCTCAAAAATAAAAAAATAAAAAATAAATAAATAAATAAAAAATGAAGGGGGAATTTCACCTTAGACAAAAAAAAAAAAAAAAAATACAAGAGATACTCATTCTAGTGTTTTCTAGGAAGACAAAAAAAAACCTACCAAGAAAGTCTATTTCACTCTCTTGTCCAGTATTTCCCCACCTCTTTGTGCTTGTATCTGAGAAGACTTGCCTGATAAAAATCCCTAGGCGAGTCCACGCAGTGGCTCACGCCTGTAATCCTAGCACTCTGGGAGGCCGAGGTGGGCAGATCTTTTGAGCTCAGGAGTTCGAGACCAGCCTGAGCAAGAGCGAGACCCCATCTCTACTATAAATAGAAAGAAATTAATTGGCCAACTAATATATATAGAAAAAATTAGCCAGGCATGGTGGCGCATGCCTATAGTCCCAGCTACTCGGGAGGCTGAGGCAGCAGGATTGCTTGAGCCCAGGAGTTTGAGGTTGCTGTGAGCTAGGCTGACGCCATGACACTCACTCTAGCCTGGGCAACAAAGTGAGACTCTG